>PVIY010001462.1:0-150277 GCA_004026745.1 Myrmecophaga tridactyla
TTTGTTAGAAGAACTATGGAGATATGCATCTATACCATCTAGAGGAACATGTTTGAAATTATTTCTGTGTAGGTATTAGAACTGATTTAAACAATTAATTCATCAGTCCCATTATTGGAATTACTTTGAAAAATTCTGAGTGAAAATTTTAGAACTAAAAGAACTTATCACTTAAAGTCTTTATCAAGAAACTGACAACATAAATGGATGACAATAATATAGGTTGTTTGAATGATAAGATCTGCTGAATTAGAATTTTAATTGAATTTTCTAAAACTTGTACGAAAGCTTGAACATTTCTGATTATGTGAGTGATCAGCTTCACTAAAGAGCAGCCCTTGATGATATGAAAGGATCATCTAGAATAACACTTCTCAGTGAAAAATGTTGAAGAAGTACTTATTTGGGGGTTTTGGGAATTTGAACTTAAGGAAATGAACTGGAACATACATTTAAAAATGTTCTGCCACTCCTAATTAGGTTGTATAGGAATTTTCTGAGAATAAAAACAGTCCTGGTCTATTAAATCCAATTTAAATTATCTTAGCCATCAAAAATTCCAGCTAAAAGGTAACTTTTCTGAGTTATTTTCCTTCCCTCTGACTGTTTCCTTAGATTTTTCTTTTACTTTTTTTTTTCCTTTAGTCAACTTGCTAGGCACCAAATGAACAAAGTGAATGGTTATTCGAGAAGACATATCAAATAGTGAGGGAGTGCTGCAGCTTGGTATCAGACATAGCTAATTGACTGTGGGGATTTCAGCAGCTCAAGGATGAGAGAACTTTGGCATAAACTGTACACTCTGGAAAGGGCTGAGTCTAATACAAATATTGTGCTCTAATCAAATGGAATTTGTAGAGTCAGAAATTGAAGCTCTCTGTTTTGTGAGATACTGCCGTCTTCTTTTGCACTTTTTCAGGGTTTTTTTTCTGCTTGTTTTTGTTATTGTTTTTAATTTCCTACCTCCTTCCTAGGAGTTGCACTACTATTATTAGCCCTGAGCACCCCGAGGCTTTATAAAAGCTGGGAATTTCATTTTCTGTATAGTCTGTGAAATGTGACTCATTTGAGGCCACTTCATTTTTGTTGTTTGCTTGTTTGGAATGTGTGAGCATTCCC
The DNA here is from genome assembly GCA_004026745.1 of Myrmecophaga tridactyla. Classification (NCBI taxonomy): domain Eukaryota; kingdom Metazoa; phylum Chordata; class Mammalia; order Pilosa; family Myrmecophagidae; genus Myrmecophaga; species Myrmecophaga tridactyla. The sequence goes on from PVIY010001462.1 coordinate 1,120, forward strand.
CATGTCTCACCTCTGAGGGCAGAGAGTTGCCAGTAGCAGATGCATCGAGGTTGGTTCGTGTGGCTAATGAGGTCCTCCTTCTTCTACTTTTTTCCACCGTGCCGCTCACCAAGTCTATTCCTGGCAGCTTTCTGACCCAGAACCATCCCCGGAGGGAGCAGAATCTGGCACGATCACATTTCTGCTGTCACCTCCGTATCTTTGAGTGAAAATGAACATCTGGGCATGCATTTGGGGAAAGTCATTGTGAAAATAACCCTGAGTTGAAGGGGTCATGGAAAAGGAGGAATGGCCCCATCTCTCTTCCTTGGGAGACTGATGACAAATTATGGTCTGGTTATACATCCCTCAGCCTTTGTTTATTCCATAACTTCCTGGTAGGATTCCCATCATCCATGTCTACAGCTCCCCTTATTTATTTTAGAACTACTAGAGAGTCCTATAATATTACAGGAACCCAGACAATTCACTAGCATTAACTTCAAGTGCCCTAAGAAAGCTTCAGCCTATGAAAGTCTGATTGGATGGCCCTGGTCTCATCTTCTTGGACACAAATTGTGATTATGATTAGATCAGAAGGTTCTCAATAAATGTGTGATGAATAAAGGTTCATACCATATTTTCTACATTTATGATTTCTAATCCTGATCTTCTGGAGAAAACCATTAATATCTGTATAAATAGTGATGGTGGAGATATGTAGCTCCATTTCAACAGAGCTAAATTGTGTTTCTAAATATATTTTAGATGGCAGAAAGAACCTAAGGGAATTTGGGAAAGGATTGAAGGTGGGAAAGTCTTAAAGGACAACTCTCCTCCTTCGTAAGTTATAGCTTTGGGAGAATTCCATTATTATATTAAATGCTCATACGTGTCAGGAAGTAAGTAAGCTGAGAAAAGTTTCATATTCTTACTATTTAGAGACATTCGAACAGGAAGGGTTCGAGCTGTTGTCTTTTTATAGCAGAATAGCTGTCATGTATGATTTCCGAAAGCAAATGTTTTAGGCATTGTAGGTCATATGGTCTGTCACATCTAATCTGCTTTTTTGATGCTAAAACCGTCATAGACAAAATGCAAATGAATGGGCATTGTGTTCCAATAAAATTTTAAGGACACAAACTTGAAAGCACGTTGGGCTGGATTTGGCCCTCAGGCCATGGTTTGCTGACTCCTGCTCTAGAGGGGGCTTAGGGAATGAAATCCACTCAGAATAACTTGTCCTGAGACCTGTTGGCCATTCACTGTCATCAGGCTGTTTTGGTGAATAGCAAACAAGGAGAAGGAATTGTACTTCATTTCTTTCACTACCTTCCTATTGAACAATATATTAGAAAGAAAGCAAGGCTCAGGCTAAATTTTATCACACATTCAGACATGTATTAGCTAGCGACTCCCGAACTTGTCGTACACCCTGATTCTGTAGGCCTGAGGATGCTGCTGTGCTCTCCCACCAGGCACTTGCAAGCATCTTGCATGTAAGGTTTACTTTGAGGCAGACCGAGGGATCTTCTGACCGCAGGATCCTTCAGAGTTCTCATGATGGCAGTCAACAAGGTTCTCGCTTGGTTATGTGGAGACACAGGGTCAGAGCCCTAGAATTACCTAGTTCAGCTGGTGGCATTCTCACATTTCATTCATGCAGTGAGATTAGAGCCTGTCAAACCTTTCTGGCTAACCCCACTCATTTTACCAAAGAACATGGATTCCTAACATTTCTTATGGCAATTTGTGAACCTTGGCATTGGTACAGATAATATTTGAAAGGTTGCTTGCGGCGACCTCAAGAGTATGGATTCCTAACTGGGGTACTGGAAGCACCAGCTCACTGCCCCGAGGGTGTCGTTTGCGGTCAATGCATGCACAAGCATGACAGTGTTTTTACTGAAGGCTTGTCAAGTTAACTCACAGGCACCATATCACTAGGTCCCAGCATTTTCATTTTGTCAGTCCATCTGTTTTTATTTAAACACATCCAACATACTAGACAGGAGAGGTAAGCAGCGAATTAGCAGGCCCTTCTGAATGCGTGATAATAATAACTAAAGCCTACCCTGATTTGGGGTGTGCAAGTTGGCTGAAGACATCACCATTGCCCCCAACACCAACACATCTTTTCCTCTCCGACAAAGCTCTCCAAAGTTTACGGTAGTCATGGCTCAGAGACATTAAGAATATATGTGACTATTACTTTCTCCTGGTAGCTCTTTCTGCTGTTTTGCCATGGCACGAAGGGGTTATATGCCTTTTGATAGGTGGTTGGTTTAATTTATGTTAATTTAACATTTATGTCTGCAAAATACCGAAAATGGTACAACATTTAGTTTGTATTTATTCACCTAGATCTAGAAAAAAGAGGGAGTACACACTTGCAATGAATTGTTCTTTGTTGGCATCAAATAAATAGTTATTAATTCCAGTAGGAATGAGATATTGTTGGATTATTCTGGAGGAACCCATTTCTAATTACCAAAAAAGTAAAAAACAAACATTTTCTTATGTTTATGAATGAGGAAATTTATTCTTTTGTTTGTCCATTAGAACCCTTTATTACTAAAGATAACTGCTTGAGTGAACGCTTTTCTAGGCACTCGGTTAAATCTTTATCCTACATTATCCTTAAACCTAATATTCGTATTCCCATTTTTACAGGTGAGGAATTGAGATGTGTTAAGTACCTCGTGCTAACGTATAGCTAGTAAGTGGTAAGGTCAAATCGCAATATGTCTAATTTTAGCACCCATATTTTATGTAATTATTACTGATATGTATGATACTGGAAAGGTTAAATTAAAATAAAGAAATTAACATATCAGCTTGTATGATCACTGTCATTAAACAATGTCCCAAATAATTTAATTTAAAAAAAGACTATGAAGTTCCTTTCAAAAGTGAATTATACTCTATATTGAATGGAGAAGGAAATGAAGTAAGAGCATTATGGAGTAGTAAGTGTAGTAACCTCCAGAATTAAAGATGGGCTGCTTTCCTTGGGCACATAGCTACCTGCAACTATAGGAGCACCCAGATAATGGAAAACATAATGAACTACCTGGCTCTATCTGAAATTGGGGGGGCGGGGCGGACACAGTGGCTATGAACTTGGTTCAGTCCTAAACCGACATTCAGAATAACCCTGGTGTTTAGATTCTTAAGTTTTCTTCTTTATTATAAATGCCTGGATACTTCTGGGAAGGATAAGAGACTGAGTCAAACCCACCTTCCTCTGAGTTCTATGCTAGACTTCTGTGTTTGAAAAATAATAAGCCAAAGTCTACTTATCTAGACATTCCAAGTCAAATTTCACATATCTGTAGCCATATTGAGTGGCTATTTTTCATTAACAGCTTTGCAGAATGCTCCTTTCTCTGACCTGTTATAACAGGTTTCCCTTTACCCCTAGTCTATTACACACTAATGAAATGCCCATGTCTCTAGATTTAGTACATCAGAGCTGCTTTCTGCTTCTGAATCATTGCAATTGAGCACAAATCAAAATGTGTGAGACTTTTGGTGAAAAACTGACAAAAAGAAAAGTAACATTTTATAACAACGTTTTGGGGCTATTTGCAAAAGAAACCTCATGGATCTATATTCCATGAATTAGATTGGATGGGAGGCATTATAATCTCTAACTCAAAGAAAAACAGTGTTTAGGTTAAATTATAAATGGAAACAGAAAGATACTTTTTAGTGGGACAATATTAATCCAGAAATATTGTGGCTGTGTTGTATATGTTGGTGTGTGGGATAAAGCTTTAGGGTCACAGAGATAAACGTAAAAGGCTGCCTTACTAATTCAGTGCAGTATTAGATGTCCCATGTAATGGAAGTTTTTCAAAAAATCAGCTCATTTATCCTTTATATGGACTCTGGCAGAGAGAACACTAGAGAGAAGAGGGACAGAAATATACACTCACTCATGGAGAAAGAAAATGAAGGGATGGGGAGATAATTTAAATCAATGCCATAGATTCACCTCATGTGCCTCAGCTAAACTAGAAACAGCCAGTTTTTGATGGCGAAATTTCAAGAAGATGATTGAATGATTTTTGGGGTTCCCCAAATCATGTTTGGTATTGACAATGCCTGTCAGCCAAGAACCACATCTATAGCTGAATAAGTTGTTTTATTACTTGTTGCGGTAAAGGAGAATACACCATGGAAGACCATGGGCTGTTTGTCAAGAAGGCGGTAAAAATATAATTATAGAATTTGGGTTTGGGATGGGTGATTTGGGGGAGGGCATAAAAAAGCAGGGTTTGCTCTGAATTAGATGCTCTTGGAGAGCAGAGGCAAGTCCATGATTGGGTATCTTGTAGGGATACCTTTATCTGCCGGGAGGGCGACCAGGAAACAATCTGTAAATGGTAAAGAAGTAACAGTCACTCACTGTGGCCAGGAGAGGAGGTGTTTGTATTGCTTGGATGGCACAATGACCTCATTTTAGTTGGTGCTTAGATAAAAATTATGAGTTGGCCTTGTTTTGTCTCATTTTATCGTGGTCTCAGAGTAATCTTGTCGAGGTTGGTGTTCTGTGACGTTATTTATGTCTGATAAGAGCATAGCATGGCCTGCACTGGTTTCTGAATGTCAAAGGCTAGTTGTGTGTTTTTTATTTTCCACTTCAATATCTACATGCTGCGCTCTTTTCCAGCATAGCATAGTTGCTATTCCTGTTAATAAAAAAAAGCTTGCAAAGTTTTATTGTAAAATATTTAAAACTTACAGATAATAATATAATAAACACCATGTATCCATCATCCACTTAACAAATAAAATATTATAGATAAAGCTGTTTGGATTCTTCTAGCAGATCCTAATCCCTCCTAGGTGCTAACTCATCCTGAATTTAATTTTTCTTATTCTCAAGTATGAGGCATTTTCCTCTTCTTTTTTTAAGGTAATTTTTTTATGATATCCCTTTCCTTCTAGGAATTATTAAAGATCTAATATGCACATGCCACCATTTTTCATTCCAGGGTAAAATAAGAGCTAAATCATAAAGCTATGTCATGAGATACCCCATATTTCATACAGGGTCATAGGATAAACTTTTATATGTACTCTTAAACATTATAAATGAATTTTAATCACAGCATGAAGTACTTTGTCATTTGGTTTTCAATCCCTGACAGTAACTTTAATCACAGGGACAATTCATTGTTTTTATTTAGCAAGACGCTGAGTAGATTTTCCTTCTACCTTCCACAGGCTTTGTTAAACATTTTTGACAGTTACTGAGCTGCATCAATTGTAAATTCATATTTTATTTAAGAACAGACCATTTTAATTTCATGAAGTAAAGAACTGGCTTCTACTTGCAAATAACAGTGAAAAAGTAATATTTTCAGTGGGAGTAGCCCAGAATATCTCGTGATAAATCTGCTGAATTAAATACAAGGCTTCCATTGCCTGTTATTTTACACTCCCATATAGCATAAGCATTAATTGAACCCATCAGTGTCTTCCTTCTTTCAGAAGAACATTTTCTGTCTGATAAGAAATATTGACTGCAAGAAACTATGGCATCTAAGGATCTGCCATTGAAAATACACTCATTTTGAGAGAAAAACTGATGAATTCCAAAAGACAGGCAGGCAGGCAGAAAGAGAATACAAGAAACTAACCATCTTTTTCACTCTTATCTAACACATGATGACGGGGCTAAATGTCCTTTGCCTTCTTTGAGGTTTTGAAAGGCCAGCTCACTTAAAACTAGATTGCAGCTCTTGTTGCTTGGTGTTACTTGTTACATGTCAAATAAAAGCAGGAGAACAGTTGTGATCTTTTGAGCGCTTTACTATACCTTCACTTATATAACGGAACAGGAACTAAATATCAGCCTTAACTTCAGTTGGCACAGGTTTTGGGCCATTCAACACTCTGATGTGCTGAGGCGCAGATATAGTTCACAGGCATGAGTTGAGGGGTAGATGGAGCCAGTACACCAGGATTTTAGGGAAATATTAGAGAGGTGGATTCCCCAAAGTCTACCAGAAGTCCCTGCCATTCCATACTGACCTTTAATTTCTCATTACAGGGGAACACTTAAGAATCTGTCCTCAGGAATATACCTGCTGCACGACAGAAATGGAGGACAAGTTAAGCCAACAGAGCAAACTCGAGTTTGAAAACCTGGTTGAAGAGACGAGTCATTTTGTGCGCACCACTTTTGTGTCCAGGCACAAGAAATTTGACGGTAGGTGTGACAATCTCCACTTTACTTTGTTATATGGGCACTTTTCTATAAGAATATTGGTATTATAAGGGAAAGAAAAATTTAAGGGAGCATTTCATCCCCGCTGCAAGATTTGTAACTGTGTATTTTAGAAAAAGCATAAGCTTTCTTGACAAGTGTGTTATTTTTATGGCTATATCATGGAAAAACCTGACTTAACAAAGAGCTGTTTTGCATTTGTGTTTTGCCTGTGAGATTTGATTTGAAAGATGCAGCGCAATTTTTCATTATTACTGTGATTCTAATTCAGGTTTCGTCACACTTCAGTTCTCTTATGGGGATTTTCTAAAATAAATAAAATAAATGTAATTTCCGATTTTTTGGAATATATCATCACTTTTTAGAGGACACGCTTACGTGCCAATAACATGTACTCCTTTATTTCTAGAGTTCATGTCTCCAATCATGCAGTCACATTTTGCATTGCAGTTAATGTGCATTCTGCATAAGGTTTAGAGTCTCTTTTCTATAATCTGTGTTAAGTAAACATTTTTCATTCTGCAGCACAAATAGTGAACGTATTTACTGCTGAAATTTCAGCATTGAGTTTTCTTATCAGGGCCTCTGAAAAATTCCAACGCAAATCTCTTTAATGGAATTAAAAATAACAATGAAGTTAATATTTCTGGATGCTTTGTGGTCTTCCGTGGTTAAGAAACCAATGTGTCTTACTGTGAAGACACATTTTAAACCAGACTTGCAAGTTGTTTGCACCGTTAGCTTTAGGAGTCTTTGCAGTGCCCCGTTTGTAATATTAAGTTGCCCTAGGGCAGCAGAACTGCTGTTCATTTTTTTCTTCCTCTTGAGTCAATGCACAGCAGAGCTGGTTCAGAAGAGACTTGGCCAAAGTTTTTCTTTTGCTTTTTTCTTTTCTCTGTAGTAGGTAAAATGTTCTGCTTCATTGCTGCTTTAAACTGTTACATCAACACTGATTTCTTTCAAATCAGACCTCCAAGTTACAAAGAACAGGTTCACCTGGTATTTTCAGAACTCAAGATGATGTGACATTTTCCATGTAAGTGAATGGGAGTTAATCTTTTCTGCAAGTGTGTTTAAACATCTTCGTACTCTTTCTGTGCCTCTCATTATTTGCATCACTTTATATGTAGGTGTATATGAAAATAAGTCCTTATTTGTCAGTGTTGTAATTGTTGTTCCTTAAATGCAACTTGAGGGAACTTGGGGGTTTGTCCTTGATTGATAGATTAGAAATCTAATGACATTCAGGAGCCCCTAAAGTTTCCCTGTATTTAGAGGACTTCAGTGTATCCAAATTGAGGCAAATTGATGTCATTTGTTACAGAAAACAGGTGAGAATGATCTGTTCACTTTTATCTTTAGAAGACAACTCCAGCGTGTTTATAAATCTCTATTCCAAAATGATGTTGAAATAATTCCAGAGCCATATTCGTGGTAGAGAATATACATTCCTTTTAGTAAAATATTAGAAATAAGATATCATAGCTTTATGGGAGTTGGCTTTTTTAAACAAGTAAAATTGTTCAACAAGAGTGAGCCAGATGCTTCTCGTATTATCATATCAATGACTCTTGTATCTTTGGATTTAAAACTCTTAATCCCAGCTCTCATTTGTCTTATTAAAGAAGCCACTCACTTTCTCTCTTTTCTCTCTCTGTCTCTATCTTTTCTCCCCTCTCACTGTGTCTGTCTCTCTCTGCATCCCTCTGTCTCTCTTTCTCTTCCCTTACCCTCTCTTTTAACAGGTATGTTTTAAATCATCCCAGTGTATTTAGGAGTATATATGCCAATCAGTTTGACAGGACATTGATTTTCCCAAGATTAGACTTGGAATACGGTATGATGATTTTTTTAGAAACAGTTCAGCTTTCATTGAAATTGCATTAGGCTGGAATGGGAGAGAAATTAAGTTTTTTCAAGGATCCTTACGTTCAGACTTTTTTTTTAAAAACTCTAAATGCGTTTCTACTGAGCTCAGCTCCTCAAGGGCTCAGACTTAATAAATAAATAAATTAATAATTATTGTAATAATTAAAGTCACCATTATAATTCCTGCCCTTTCAGCAGCTTCATGAAGATCAGACATGCACTAACATGCGTTATCTTCTTATACGGTGATATTAAATCTTCTAACGTTCAGGAACATTAGTGTATTTATGTGGGTAGTTTTCCATTTTTTACCTTTGCTTTTTTTTTGAGCCCTTTCTCATGGCATTTATTGAAGGGTGTCAAGTGGGAGTATAGAAGAGCCATCTAGGATCAGTTGTGGAATGTTACTCTCTTTTATTTTCCCAGAAAAACCCAATATTGCTATAAAGAATTTTGAGTTTATTCTTAGTAATTTCCTATTTGAGGAATCATTTTGCATTACGCCTGCAGGAGACTCTTGATGCAAACTGTCCATTTTGAGGTCTGCCTCTACTTTCTTTCTTAACATGGGCAGGTACCCGGAATCGAACCCAGGTTCTCTGGCATCGCAGGCAAGTATTCCTGCCTGCTGAGCCACCGTGGCCCACCCTCTGCCTCTACTTTGTCAGAGGTTTTGGTTTGTCATCTAGACTTTGCAGGTCTTTGTTGGCTGTATGTTCTTTATTATATGAATGGCCACTTCTTACATAAAATCAGAAGGTAACAACTTTTCTTACTATTTTTATTAAGTACAGAGGCAATTTAAATCACACCTTATACATGTGATCCTGTCTAAACTATAGTCAGAGAAACAGTAATTCAATCACTGTTAATTAGTTTCAGGCTGTTGGTTTCCTCATTGTATTGACATGCTTTTGTTCCATTTAACTTTCCATTTTGTGGCAGAGGTTATTTCTTTTAAACGTTGGAATTCCATTGCATTTAATATCCAGCATCCTATTTATTGCTGTATTCTGTCCCCGTTCTTTTATTCTGTTTGTTAATATTTAGAAGATAACATAGTATAAACTGCAAGTAATCATTGGATGATACAAAGATAAATCTGAATTAATATAAATTCTTCCCCAATTTTTATCAACTTCGAAGCTTTGCTCCATATTCCCATCAGCCTAAACAAATAAATAAATACATAAATAAAAATTATAGCTGAGACACATTGAATTGAAAAAAATATAAATATCAATTGTAGGAATTTAGTCTTTGGCAGATAATTTTCTTATACCTATAGAGCTTTTTTTGCTTTTATTTTTATCTTTAAACAGAGTTGAAATGCTATGATGAATGTATATAAAACAGGTTTATATTCTTGACAGTGGTACTTCTCCAAGTGTTTTACAAAGGGTTCGTTTGTTTTCTTTTCTTTTTTCTTTCTCTGGACAAATATACACCTCTGACTCTCATGACACAACCCCACAGCCTCCTCAGTGAGTAGGCTGAGCCTGGCCGCCACAGAAGTCCCCCGTCAATCCTGTACTGGGAGTGCTCTCAATTTTCTCTGAAGCCAGGCACAGCTTTTCTGTCAATGCCCAGTGGTTACGAGTGTGGATGGAGGTCCAGCCAAGTGTAACTGGGCAGAATGATTACAAGTATGCTGCCTCTAACACGTACCTTCCTCACATCTGCCAAACACATCCAGACAGCCAGAAATATGCAAAAAGATCGGCACCATCGTGTGAAAATGCAGAGAACATTAGAGAACGGCAGGCCCTCATCTCTGTTCACCTTACTGATTCTCCTGTTCTTTTTTGTGTTTCGTGAATGTCAGGTCTGCCAAATGGGCTTTTGTTTCTAGTTCCCCACTGGTACCGTGCTTCTAAGTGGGGCGTTTTTTAGAATCCTAGTAAATGGGGAACAACCAACAATTCTTACAGGCTTATTAGCAGTAACAGATGACATTTGAACTTGTTTCTTATCCTATGCCAATGTTACTACCACTATTTATCAGTTAAAACTGTTCAAAGTCAGCAAGGATCCCAGAACAGGCTGAATGCTCCTGAATGCTCCTCAACACCCCTGCTCATGATCTCCTGGAGCTTTCCAGTCCCCAGCTATGTTGAGATTTCATTGTCAGCATCAAATATTCCTCTATCTTCCCCTAGTCTATCTCGTCCCAGTCACTGTGGGGAGGAGGTGGAAATGTCTGCCAAATAAAGGAAGAAGGAGAATTTTTAATCCTAAAAAAAAATATGAAAAAATAAAATATCCCCCACCTAAATATAGTGCAACTCCCAAGGAACCTGGAGCCCAGAGAGGTTAAATGGCTTGCCAAGTTTCCACCAAGATAATAAAACCAAGACTGTAAATTTAATACTCTTGACTTACATCAGTGCTATAAATAGTAATGTTATAAGAAGTTGATACTTGGTTGGCCAAAAAAATATTGGTATTTTTTAATAAGGGAACTAGGAATATTGTTGGGTAAAGAATCTAGCCATGTTTTTGGAGAAGGCAGAAATAATATTCAATTAAAAGTTGTCCTTAAATGAAAAAGGAGTGGATGCTCTATGCAAAATTATCTTGAATCATGAAGGCTATCAAACCAAGACTCATAGTTTTTATCTTAGTGTAGGTATCAGCACCTTCCTTTCCAGGAATGTCTATGGAATATGACTTATTCAAAGAAAGGAATATTTAGTTGAAAGGATATTTTATTGTGGATTTTTTTTCCTTTAGAATTATTTGAGCTGAAATTTATAACTTTTGGAGCTCGATATGAAGTTTAGTGTGTCTTTCTTGGTTTACTTTCGTTCCTGATTTTATTTATGTATTTTAATGATATGCATTTGTCCAGAGATTCTGGCAGCAAGTACATTTTTAATAGCAAAAAAATAAGAAAAAATGAGCCAGTAATTTCCATCCTTGTGAAGAACTTATTCTCTAGTAACACCCTCAACTACCCACTGAACTGAATGTGGAAATAAATTATTTAAAGAGGCATAATATTTTATGCTGCAAGTCTACTATGTTTTCTTTTTAAATATAATTTCTCATTTACATACCATAGAGATGACAATGATGTAATGGTTTCTTTAAAATATGGCCTTAATTTTCTCAGAAATTATACTTAATAGGAAAGAAAAAAAAACAAAACTTTAGTCATTTTCCATATGGTGGTAGAATCATCTTTATTTCCTGTCATATGGGTGATATATGTGTATGTAAAATTGTGATTTCAATTTGAAAATATTTGTTCAGACCCTACTATATTGAAGGCACTTAACCAATCATGCAATAGACCAAATATTACTAATGGTGAATAAAATATGATAACAGCTTTCCGAAGAGTTTACCTTACCTTATTTACATTGAAATGTAAGTATACAATGAAGAAGGCAGAATTAACTATGCCATAAAGTAGAAGTCCCTTGGAAGCAGAGAGGAAGTAGAGAAGTATTCTATTTAGAGGTATCAGAGAAAACTTTCTGGAAGAGCTGGCAGACCAGTACCCTTGAAGAATAACCTAAGATTGCAATAGTTAAAGAAACAGCAGGAAGACACAGAGAGTACCAGAAATTTTATATTTATGTTTGCAAAGTCCTTGGGATATATTGTAAACGTATTTACTATTAATTTTCCCTAAATATATCAATTATTGATAATTAGCACACATCTCTTATGTTGCTATTCTATAGAAACCTTTTAGTCCTTGAATCAGTCTATTATTACTTTATAATGATGACCCACAAAATTTATGGGCATAAACAAGAAGCATTTATTTTCCCTTAATGCGTCTGTGGGTTTCCTTTAATTCATCTGGGCTGTGCTCAGCTAAGCTTGGCTCTGGGCTATGGATTCAGTCTCATCCGCTTCTAGATGTCTATTTATAGATATCGATATTCTGGGAGTATCGCTTTTGGGAGTATGAACTCTATCTTGGGCATGTTCTTCTCATTGTGGAGTTTGGAAGTTCAAGGAAAGATGAATGGAGACTGTAGATGTCCTTTAAATTCTAAACTAGAAGTGGCACACTTGCTTCCCAGGTTCCATTGACCAAAGTAAATCTGCTGGTCAATCCTTACATACGTGGGCAGAGGAGTACACTACTCCCATGGAAGTGGGCAGGGGGTGGAGGAAAAATAAGTATTTCTATATCCTATTCCACCACAGTCCTCAACTGACTTCCCCTTGCTATTCCCCAAACAGTGTTTTATTTACCACAGTAGCTTGAGTTTTTTGGTGGGTGCCTTAGAAATTAAAACATCCATCCATCCATACATACATACATACATATTTTTTACGTAAAGTACTGTTAGGCAGTTACGCCTTTTATGCCTCTACCTCCCACATCCCACCAATAAATAACCAGTTAACCACACACACAACACACACACACACACACAATTCCATGATGTTATCGCATGAATAAATAGATGTGATGTTTCCATTTCTTAGGCTACTAATCCCCTTGATCATTGGAGAGAATAACAAGTTCATAGACTTTATAATGATAACAATGTAGGCAGTTATCAGCTGTCTCAATTAAGTTTGCTATCCCACCACCTCGATGAATGATTTCCATCTGAAGGACACTCTCTGGCTCTTCTGGAAATCAGAATATGCTGAATAGCCTGTTAGAAATTAGAGAAACAACCCCATTGGCATTGGAAAGTAATCTGCCTATTCTCCCAAAGGGCAGAACTTCCAAAAATAAGAATCAAATCACCAGGGAGTTAACAATGACAGAACTAGTGAACAGGTTTATAAATCAGAAATGCCTTGCATTTGTACATTGTTGGAAAGGATGATCCATGCAGGCGGTCCTTGAAATGCTCTTCATGAAGAACTCCATACATGTGGAAATAGTCTTTCTTTTCTTTTTCTTTTTTTTAACCCCCCTTTGGACTTTGATGGATCCTTCCAAAATGAGGAAATAAGGAGGTGCAAAGCTTATCAGCTGTTTTATGTCCTACGTGACAGACTACAAATCTTTTTCTAATTCTTAGACCCCTACCACATACCTCAAAGTAACTTAAAATACATTATGCTCTCAGTGCAGTTGTAATATTATCATCTTATTATCACCAATTCCCTTACATGGTGGCTTCACTGAGCAGCTGTTTCACAGACAAGCCAATTTCTTTTAAGTATTGCTCTATCAAAAGCTGAAACCAGCTCTACCAGAAGGGTTTTTGGTCATGAATGTTAATGAGCAGACAAGTATCTATTCCCTGACAGTGGCTCACTAATCCTTTGAGCAAGTATGGGTAAATTACAAAAGAAAATTTTTTAAGTTAAATTGATCTGCCACTGAGTAGAGAAAACTGATTTCTTATTTTAATGAAAATCAAGAAAAATATTTAATGGCGGTATAAATTAGAGCTCAGTGGAAGCATTTTTGTCTTCAGACCTGGAGAACAGAGTAACTCCATGTAGACTGCTTCGATTGCATGTTCTACCCAGCGCTTAACTCATTACCTCCAGTTGGGTCTGATGTGCAGCAGGAAGCAGAGAATAAGGCACACTGTCTATCTGGGATTTTGCCTCAGCAGCTTCTTAATCAAACTTAGTGGTAAGGAGTTAGAATAAAAGCCACTTTCTTCCTCCACTCAGGCAAGCAAGACTTCCTCTTTCCAAACAAATAAGATGGTAAAGGTGTAAGGAAAACGTTTGCATGCTTTTAGAGTTCCAGTATTCAGAAGGAAATAATTCAGGTGAATCTTTATTCAGATTGGCATAGCTATGATCTGACAGAGTCACTGAGTTGGAATCTGAGAGGAAACAAAATGCGAAACATGTTGGTAATTGTTGAAGCTGTTTCATGAGTGTATGGGAGTTTATTACTCTCAATTTTTATGCTTTTTAGCTTTCAATAATAAACAGTCTGAAGAAAGAAAGGGAGCTTACTTGGACAATACCCAGGATTAAAACTTTCCACACTGCGAGTTCATTCTAAATTCAGAACAATGTCAACTTGGTATTGTTACTCCCACTTCTGTGTATTCAATAGTAGTTAATTACGCAGAGCATATACCATTGCAAGTTGCGAAAATGAACACAACTTACAGAGATTTTTAACTCAGATCAAGGTTGCTTAACTTCTACTTTTATCTCACATTTTATTTTGTCTGGCTAGAAATGACACCTCAGTTTATCCACTTGGGCAGAGCTGTCAAAATGATGCCTAATCTTTAGTTCTCCTTGTTAAGTATGATTCCAAATGTTAAACTCTTGTTTAGAAGAGATATGGATCCTAAGATAAGCAAAATATTCAAACACCAACTTCAGCAAGCTTCAGGAGAAAATATGAAATGTTTATTTTAAAATTCATTGTAAATAACATTTTGTATCACTCAGTAGTCTTTCAGTGATTGTTGGTTGAATGGCCAATGCTGAAATAAGCTCTTGGGGTTTGACATTTTAGACAATGCAGAGGAAGGGAAAGCTTGCTTAAGAAACTGATTTCATGTAATTCCACGTATTCCATTAGAAAGGAAGAGAATTCTGGCCTCAATTGTAGAGGAAGAGTTAGTGACCAACTGAGAACAAGTTTGCACAGATTACAATGCTTTGAGAAATTTAAAAACCACTCATTATAATTTCAGAATTTGTTGTTTGTTATTCTTTCAAAAAGATGTTATATTCATTAAATAGACAAATATTGTTCTTGGGATGACTATATATGGTAGTACATGGTCTTCATACTGTTTCTTTCCTACCTAGTGGTTTAACTGAAGCAAACAAGTTGAAAACAAAAACTAAATTTGAAGCAAGGTAGCAGGGTATTGAGTTTCCAAGGTCTTTGAATAAGTTGTGCTTCTGAACATATGTGTGTGTGTATAGATATGTATTTGTGAAAATTTCTTTGCATATTTTCTCCTTTTAAAAGATTTATGTTATGGTCATTACAAGGTTTAGCTCTCTCAGGCCCATTGTCTCCTCTTCAGTGCTTATGTAGTTGATTGATACCTTATCACTTTGCACTTATTTGATGCTCTTTTAATAGTAATCTTTAAAAATATATAATTTATTACATTTTCCCTGTTGCAGTTTAAGCTTGTTAATTACAAGGATTAGGTCTTCTAAGGATTAGGTCTTCTGTTTCTATTTCCCAATACTTGACTGAAGAAGAGCATATTAAATATTGCTGCAGTGATGTCTTGCTATGACACTGACCTTTGTAGAACGAAGAGCACAAACTAGTCAGATGAATTTCTTGAGTTCCTATAATAAATATGACAACAGAAAATAGGAAGCCTTGAATTCTGGTTTCATTCTTAGGCTCCGTAAGTCTGGGCTTTATATTTGATTTCAGCAGCATTTGTTCCAGTAGATTTAATGGAACTAATTTAAAATTCTCAGGACAAAGATGTTTTTTATTTACTTACAATGAGGTCAAGTAGAAACCCTTACTTTAAAAAGCAGGCTTAATGCTTCTTCTCACTAATACATTCATACATGTACAAATACACACACGCACACACACAGGAAGAGGTTAAGGTGATGCTCAAACTTGAATATGCATGTGAGTTTTCCGGCAGACCAGTTCACAGGCATATTCCTGGGTTCGAACACTGAATATTTTGATTCCTTGGGCTGGACAGGCCATGAGCATCTGGTCCATAATGTTCATAAGCATCTCAGGTTTCTGATACAGGTGGGCTTTGAGCCTCCACCCTCTGAACATCACTGGTTTTTAGTGGAGTTGAGAGATATGTTATTGGGACACAGAGAGATGATAGAGGTTTTAAAATCTTTGCTCTGACACATTAATGTCAGTATAAGGTCTACTGATAAAAGGTCTCCACTCTGTAAGGTAAGAGTCAAGCACCTATTGCCCACCAAACAAAGCTTTTTATACAAACAAGTCTACTCTTCCCTTCCAGTTTTGACAGGGAATTACACTATTTGATCTATTATGAATCAAAATTTTACTTTTCTATTTAAACATTAAAAACGAATTTCTGAATGAAAACATTTTTCCCCTTTCATTTCCCCATTCATACGACCTAACAGATACATGCTTTTCACAATCTACAGACTACATTGTAATTTCTGTGATGTTTTTTAAAAGCCAAATAACTTTATTTTTTAATAACATTTTCTGATTCTAAGAATTTATGATCCTATGCTTATCATAGAAAGCATATAGAGTTGTTAAAGGATTTAAATTTACTTTAAATTTATGCCTAGCTGGGGGGGGAATAAAACAAAAAACAATACATCTGTGAGGAGACCAGGATGAAAAGGGAACAATTACTAATATGTTTTCTCAGTAAAGTTCATTCACATAACTTCTGAAATATAAGTAAGTTGGAATTCTTAATTCCTGTGTTTATATTTATAAATATAAAATGAAAACTAGAACCCATTCCTTACAGGCGAGAAGGGAGTTCCTATTTTCCAGTGTTGATATGCCCTCTACACTGTATAACATTTTCTCAGTAGAGCTTAGGGCCACTTTTACCATAAGTGAGTTGATAGCAACAATGTTCTGAAGATTTGCATGATGGAATAAATCATGACATCCTAAAGAATAGGTCAAGGTAGTACTTAAAATCAGCCCTCCCATGAAGCAGTGATTTCAGGGACGAAAAGATTTAAGGAAAATCAAAACATGTACTATGAATTTTTTTTTAATATTCCCTTTTAGCAGCAGTCCAAGGTCTGCTGATTTTGTCTACTTGATTATTAGATCAGCCAGGCTTGTCCTCACTCTTTTCCTGGTGCCACAAGCCTACTACTAATGGAAGTAGCTTCTGTTCACATAATCAGGCGAGGAGTGTTCCATGACCCCCTAGAAATAAAATATTTGCAATCGTGCAAAACTTATTGTCGGGTTCAAGGTTTAGCTTATCTCTAGTCCATAAAACTCAGAGAAAGCAGTCTCTGCATTCTTTTCTTCATTCATTCTTTCATTGTCTGTAGTTGAGAAGGGCTTACTTTGTTCATGACAAAGAAATGAGAAAGAAATCAGCCATGTAAAGATCATAGGCACTGGGGCCAGCATACCATGTTCCAAATATAAGATGTGCAATTTATTAACCATGCGGACTGGGAAGTTTCTTAAGCTCTGCAGAGTTCACATTTTCTTGTTTTCAAAGTGGATGTAATAATATCTGGTTTGAAAAAATGATGTACGCTAGAAAACTAGCAAGAAAGTTGCAGAATGTGAATACGTAATGGGATAGCTCTTGCCTACTCTTCATCTTTGTCATTGCCTGTGTGATCACTTTTATGTCTATAAGGAGCTTATAGTTCCACAAAGACATTGAGACAAAGTACCAAATAACGGTAATATTGATTGGTGCCAGGAGTAAAAATGCAGGTAAAATATTAGGAGAGAATGAAATTATTTCATTGTGAGATGACCACAAATGACTTTATGAAAAGATAATATGAAAACTGTTTTGAAGGGTAGGAAGGATTTGGGCATGTGAAAGTAAGTCTGCAGGCAGTAAAGTTGGGGAAAAAGAGTGTGTTCCTTTTGGTGGAACAAAAGACCCTTGAAGAAAAGAGGAGTGGATTCATTATTAAGATTATTGAGTTTGTTTAAAAATTGGATAATTTAGTCTATCATCTGACAATCAATGGGTTTTCTTGTTTATTTCCATCTAAATAATTGAACTGATGGGAGATTTTGAAGTCTGGTAGACGAAAGTTAAAATACTCATTGAATGACTACTAACAAAGTTTACACTCGTGGTGTTTGTTCTATTTAATGGATGGCTGACAGCAGGCATGAGGTTTAGAGAGCAAAATGCATTTGGTTGGTTCCTCATAGCGCTTAGCACATGTATCTGTATGCCAATATTATTAAATAAACTGAACAGTAAACTCCCAGGGATCGATGATGTATTTGATTCATGTGTGGTCTATATGGGAGAATCATTTATATTAAGGACTGCTAATATGTTGGTCCAACTTCAAGGCACTTACACAAAGTTTCAGCAATCATTTGGGGGCAATGATAGGTTTAGTAGGCTTTTTACCTTACTTGTGCTCTTTTATCTTTCAGGTTTTTCACTATAGTGAACGTCTTACTGACATGATCACAAGGTGTTCAGGCAAATAGGTGGTCTGGTTATTAACTGAATATTAAGTTGATCCCTCCTATACGGCCCTGCCACATATGTAATACCTCTCAGCCTATGAAATTAGTTGTCTTGCTGAATTTTTTTATGACCGTTTTGAGGATTCTTTTAATAAGATCCCAGTTTCAGAAGCAATAGAAATATGTTAGCTTTCCATTTCAAATATCTCATATAAGGGTTTCACCCAACAACATTATATGCAAATATCTAGGAAAGGGACCTTGCTATAAATTTTCTAACCAGCAACAGTGGTGGGCACATAACTCATGATAATTGCCCGGTTTGTATAATGAATTGAATTTTCTCAGTAACAATTTAGCACATGAATGACTTAGTATCTAGATCACTGGGGGACAGATGAATACAAACAACTCTATGCAATCACATTTTCACATTACTGAAAATTTCAGGGCCTCTGGGGTTCTGTTTAAGATGTTTACATTAGGTAAGGATATGTGTATTAATTTATTATGTATTTAAACAGTGTTTATTAAGTAGCTACTGATTTTTCATTGCTGCTTTCTAGTAACCTTAAATTTTCATTTAAATTGTGTAATCCTTAAAGGCAGCTAAAATCTCTGTGGGTTCAGGTTATCAGGCCAGAGTGGTGCAGAGGGGCATGCTGTACCCTTGGCCTGCTGCCAGTGGTGAATGGACATTGCATGGCCGGATGGCTAATGGTATTTTTTGTATCTTCAGGACACTAACTGTGGCTAATATTGTGCATAATTCTTAAAGTGGCCAAGACATTAAAACGCCTTAGAATAAATATCACCCGGGCTCTGGAAGCCTTGCCCACCTACATGGACTTCTTGCTGATGTGTAGTTCTGATCCTTTATTATGCAGGCAACACAGAAGAAGCCAGAACTTCATCTGGGGAGTGAAGTGACCTTCTGACAGAGGTTCTTCCTTAAGGGCCCTTTGCTGGATTCATCCAGTTCTGCTCTGTTCCTTTCCTCACATGAATGAAAACCGTTTTAAGGCTCATTGTTTTTTGGCAATGCCAAGGAAAAAAAGAAAGTATATATATATATTTTTTTCTTTAATACAAAGAAATCAACAATATGTTTTCCTTCCTCATCAGAATTTTGTTCACTACCCAGCATAGCATAGTGATATTGTGAGAACTTTATAAACATTGATAACAGAGCGGAGAGATCGTCTTACTGATGTGAATCCCTAAATATGGCTTTGTTCTCTGTTTCCACTGTTCATTAGGTTCATTTTTAAACTCCCTTCTTATATAATTGAAAAGCCGTCAAGAAATATATCATTATATCCAAAATATCTGAATCTTACATTAAATACTGCTTTCTTTAAAAAATAACAAAATGAAAAATATAAAATATTAATAATCTTCAGGAAGGCTAAATAACTTTAGCAAAAATGACTAATATCTTTTCTTCACAAAAAAATGTCTTGCCTTCCAAATATAACATCAGCATATGGAAAATGCCATATTCCTAGGTTGTCAGATAAACCATATTACTAAGTAGTTAGTATTTCAAATGAAATGAAGAAGACCTTCCATTTTCCTGGGATATAGGAAGCTAAATTTAAAGACTATAATTAATTTTTTAAATTAATTAATTAATTTCCAATTAATTTCTTCCAGTGGAATAATAAGGTCTAGGGTAAATAAAACATATTTTAAAGAGGTATTAAGCATAAAGAGAAAAGACTGTCTATGAAAAATACTTTTCATTGAGATCTATATCATTATATGTATATATATTTAGCTTTTTTATTGTATAATATAACAAATATACAAAGCAAAGAAAGAAAAAAGCAATAGTTTTCAAAAGACTCTTCAACAAGTAGTTACAGGACAGAATTCAGATTTGTCATGGCCTACCAAAGCATCATGTCAGATTTTTCTTCTAACTGTTCCAGAACTTTGGAGGCTAGAAGGAATAAATATTTTTTTGTTACCACAGTCGACTTTTTTTTTCTTTTTTTGTGAAAAATAACATATATGCAAAAAAGCAATAAATTTCAAAGCACAGCACGACAATCAATTGTAGAACACATTTCAGAGTTTGGTGTGGGTTACAATCCCACAACTTTAGGTGTTTACTACTAGCTGTTCTAAGATACTAGAGACTAAAGAAATACCAATGTAATGATTCAGCAATGATAATGTTTGTTAAACCTGACCTTCTCTGTATAACTTCACCATCACTTTTGATCTTTCTAGCCCACTCTTTAGGGATATTTGGGCTATACACGTTCCAATTTTTTCATGTTGGAAGGGCTGTCAGTAATATGGGGCAAGGAGATGGAACTAGCTGATGCTCTGCAGAGGCTGGACCCACTAGGTTTCAGGACTTATCTGGTCCAGGGACCCACCTGGAGGTTGTAGGTTTCTGAAAAGTGACCCTAGGGCATGAAACATTTGTAGAAACTTATATATTGCCCTAGGCTGGAATGGTTTTGGTTGTAATGGTTTTGATTAGAGTTTGGCAAGTTGTGATGGGTAGCAATATCTAACTGAAACTTGCATAAGAGTGACCTCCAGAGTAGCCTTTTGACTTTTTTTCTATCTTGACTTTGTTTGACATTTTTTACTCTATTTGAACTCTCTCAGCCACTGACACCTTATTTGTTACACTCCTTTTCCCCCTTTTCGTCAGGATGGCATTGTTGATCCCACTGTGCCAAGGCTGGACTCATCCCTGGGAGTCATATCCTATGCTACCAGGGAGACTTTCAGTCCTGGATGTCATGTCCCACGTAAAGGGGAGGGCCATGATTTCATTTGCAGAGTTGGGCTGAGAGAGAGAGTGAGGCCACACCTGAGCAACAAAAGAGACCCTCCAGAAGTAACTTTTAGGCATACTATAGGTAGGCTAAGCTTTTCTGCTACATACATAAGCTTCACAAGATCAAGCCTCAAGATTAAGAGCTTGGCCTATTGATTTGGGTGTCCCTAATGTTTGACACAGTATCAGGGTTTTTCCCAGTGGTAAAGTTTAATAGTTCCATATTTTTTTCTCCCATACCTCAAGGGACTTTGCCAATACTTTTTTGATTTATCTACTTAATATATTCTAGGAAACGTCTAGGCATTACATTAGGCTATACAGGATTAAAGGCCCTCATTCTTATTCTGGGCTTCCTGTGTTTCAGCTGTTTAAATGAGCTATCCAGAAAGGCTGAGTTAGGTTATGTGCTACAGAAAATTTAGGTTCCAGACAAAATAAACCTTTCTTCCTTTGGTCTCAAGCAGTAGGTGAGTTTGTAGAATGTAGATAATGTCTTCCTTATCCCTGTGTTCTGAATTACCTTAATCCTGGCTTCATTCTTATCTCTAAGTACCAGATATACATATATACATATATAAAACAGCCTTTCAAAATACTGAAACAATAATTACCACTCCAGACTAAATGTGACTACTATAAGAGGTTATAATCCAGGCCCCTGTTTTCTTATAAGCATTTTCTAAAGGAGAGCATACAATAAATGCTCTCCTGTTTCTGGCTTATTTTGTCTTAACCAGTATCCCACAGGTTCATTCACAATATTGCCTGCCTCACAACTTTGTTCCTTTTCGTAGCAGCACAATATTTGATCATATGTATACACCATCATTTACCAATCTACTTCTCAGTCAGTGCATCCTGTGTTCACTAGGCATCCTATATAATGTCCAAAGTCCACAGTCTATCAACATTCTCAATTTTAGATAACTTCATTGTTCCCAAGGAAAGATAACCAATAACACTCCCTCACCAAATAGGAAATCTAAACCTCCCCTAAACTCTTGTCCCTCCCCCTCATTATTTACCCCTGCTATTGCTGTGGTACTGCTGATGTTTTCCTGTTAAACATAGCCCTTTGAATACATCATTATATTTGTATCTGTAATTGCACATTATACTTTATCAAGTAACCTAATGTTATATATCTATTTTTTAATATAGTTTTTTTTGTTTGAAAATTGTTTTCTCTTCCACCTTCCCCAGGAAACAAAAATAAACAGGATCCTGATTCACACTTTATATTTCACGTTATCTAAAAGAGCTAGTATTGGGAAGCAATAGCCAACCTACAGTGGCCAAAAAGTTTTGTTTTTGAGTATTTGCTTGCAAAACAATCCCTCACTAATAGAGGATCATTTTAGAAAGCTAAGCCATTTTGGTTGCTCATTAGATAACTTAGAAAGACCCTCTACTTTGCTTCCGCCTTTCCACCAATTGAATGCTTTTCAATTAAAATCTCCATTTTCTTCCAGCTGGCAATGTCAGCATCCATTGCACCAATACAGAACAAAGGTTATAGAGTTTAAAAAATATATATGCCATTTGCCTTCAATGTGCAGATACCATTGAGTCAACCATAGGAGATTGGGGAGAAGATTTTGAAGGGTCAGATCACATGGGGGCTTTCACCTTATTTACTGGTGTATCTTTGGTAGCAGTTGTTCCAGATGCTGCAACTGCTGCTGCTTTGTGGATTGGGATGCAGCAGCAGCTGTTGTTCTTTGCTAGAGCATGTTTCTGAAATTCAAAATTTAATAGTCTGAGACCCTAGTCATTGCAAGCTATGCTGAAAGTTAATTTGCTGAGTCCAAGTTTATTTTCCTACCTATACCATAGTTTGTGATAAGCCTTTCCCCGATGCACAATAAAATGAGGAAGAATCGTATTTATTGCCATTGCTAGAAGGTGGAGGTGGAGAATGCAGTGGTTACACAGCAGTCATGGGCTTTGCAGCCCAATGCCTGGGCTGTATTCGGGCAGTCAAAGTTGAAATCCAGGCCCTGCAGCTCTGCACCTCTGTTGCTTTTGACAACTTGACTGAACTTTCGTTTTTTCATTTCAAATGGTTAGAATAATGAATTCAAACGTGTTGAATTTTTGTGGCGTTAAATAAGATAATGTACAGAAAGCCTGACGCACAGTCAGCTTTCACTATTTTTAGCACACCAAAACCACATCACTTTTATCAGCCTTTTTTTTTGATAAACAAGAAAAAAATGTTCTTTTATTTCTTAGCACTTAATTAATCTTATTACCCAGTCAAAATGAAAATTCCTCCTGTCAATCCAAATGATTATGACTAATGTTTAAGTAATATGTGCCAGGCATCATTTTAAGTGCTTTCCACAGGTATCCCCTTTTATCTTCACAACAATCCTGAGAGATAGGTGGTATTAACTTGATTTTCAAGGAAGCTCTTGCATAGAGAATTTTTAGTAATTTGCCTGAGATCACATAGCAATTAAAAGACAGAGATAGGATTTAATCCAGCTACACCCTTCCCCAAGCTGCACTTTGTCCCATGAGGAAAGCAGATCAAATTACCTTGAAATGAGGCATTTAAGATTTGAGTTCTGTTGTTGAAGTGAAATTTTCTTTTCAGCCATAGGAAATGCAGGCAATTCTACTGTCACCTTATGATTTTTTCCCTTCCCTGTACTCTGGTTGGTAGATGGACTCATATTTAGAGTGGCAAACATTACAATTGAGAGTAAGTCTGTGCTATGGCATTCTCACTTGGAAATGTTGGATGTGATTCGGTTAACTATAAAGGGAAGGCAGATGGTATGTATTAGCTAGGGTTCTCTAGAGAAACAGAATCAGCAGGAGATATCCATAGATAAAAATTTTATAAAAGTGTCTCACGTAACCGTGGGAACGTAGAGTCCAAGGTCTGTAGGGCAGACCGCAAGCTGGCAACTCCAGTGAAGTCCACAGCGAACTCTCAGGAGAGGCTGGCTGGAAAACCATGGGGATGGAAGAGTCCAGATCCGTAGGGCAGGCTGTGAAGCTGGCGACCCTGATGGAGAGTCTGGACAAACTCCACAGGAGAGGCTCACTGGCTGAAACAGGACGAATGACTGTCTCTTCTGAATCCTCCTTAAAGCCTTCCTCTGATTAGGTTAAGCATCACTCGTTGCGGAAGACACTCCCCTTAGCTGATTACAAACTCAATCAGCTGTAGATGCAGCTGATGCAGTTATGATTTAAGTGAATGAAATGTCCTCATAGCAAAAGACAGTCCCAGTCCAGATGACTGGGAACCACCACTGGCCAAGTTGACACATGAACCTGCCCATGACAGGGTACAATTGCCTTGCCTTGACCTGTCCCCACCAAGATGGACCTGGTTACAAGTAAAATGGAGGAAGGCAGGTGGTATGTGAGGGGAGAAACCCAGTGTTTTAAAAGTATGGTCACCAATAGTAGTGCGGCCAACAGTCCCTCAAAATTAACAGGAGTCTCTACAAATAGCCAGAGACCCAGGACTGAGGATTCATGTACAAGTGACAAGCAAATCCATGCAGAGTGACAGTTGACCCTTGGGATAAATCAGCTCTGAGGCCCAGAGGCAGGGTCCCAGTTTAAGAGTGGAGCAGAATTCACATCTTGTGAAGCATGATATATGAGATACATTAATAAGTTGGTATTCAAGACAGACACAAGGTGGGGATCCAGTTACCAACAAGAATTAAGGCACATACTTCCACCCAAATAGTAGCAAATAGCCATTTGAATCTAGCAAGTCTTGTAATGTCAAGAAAGACCCTTGGAGCCTGGGCTGTACCTGTGCAAGGGCTGCTAAGAACCAAAGGAGCCTGATCCTGCAGCAGGGAGGTGTATATTATCTATTCTTAAAGAATCGTCAAAACTCCAAAAGCAGAGATAGAGTTGCAAGTGGCCAGACTTATATTCAATACTTTAAAGTAATCTGTGTTTTTATTGCAAATTTTTGTTTTATATTGCATACTTGAGCTCATGAAGGAAATTATAGCCTGCAATAATGTCACTATTTAAACAAAGGATAAAATAGTCTCTCAAGATTCTCTAAAACCTTAAAAAATGCAACTTAGAATTTGTTTTAGTAATATTTATTTTTATTATTCCTAGTAAAAAGTCATGTAAAAACTTCCTGTGAGCAATTTTCAAATTTTGTTTTAAATGCAAACAGATACTCTATTTAAATACTTAGAGTAGAATTGGACATAAATGTAGGTAACCAATAAGTATTTGACTTGGGGACTGAAACCAGTCCCTGCAAACAAGGATGAGATGGGAGGGAAGACATTTCAATGTATTATATAGTAACTTTTGAATGCTTGATCATCTATATGTATTATCTGTTCAAAGAAATATTTTTTAAGAACAAATGCTGCTGTTCTATGGAAAATCATGGAGCCTCAAATTTAGTTATTTACAGGTTGTTGAGGCAATTTGTGAAAGGCTTTTGTTTTTTTGCATCTCACCCTCTATTTGAAAGTAAACATGTTCATGTCAAAGTCAACAATTAAAGATTTCTAAGTTCAGTGAAACATGGTTCATTTTTTCCCCTCTGAGGAACATTTTTTTTATCTTCTGAGAAATGAATTACTGTGACATTTAGTGGTTGCACTATTTTCTTATTTAAATATGTTTTGTCATATAGATTAATTCCAGGAAAAGGCCAATTCAATGTTTAAAGATTTTGCATAACAAAATACGATGTTAACTAAAAGGTATTTCTTGGGAATTGCCCACTCTCCTCCCTGTTATTAGTATCATAAGTCTTTCTTAACTCTCCAGTTTTGCTTTTAAATATTTCTGAAATATGTGCACCTTTTCCTCTGCTATTTAAAATTCAAACTTAGACTCCTTGATCCCAAGAAAGTCAAGAGGGACGAATGTCACATTAGATTGTAGCAATTTTGTCTATTTCCCTTTTTCAACTTTGTCAAAATAGCGGATACATTTTCATTCCTCCTGCCTGTCTGCATCCTTATATTCAGTTTTTATTTCTGAGTGCCCCCAATCTCAGAGAAAAAGTCCATGACTTCAATTCCAGTATCTTCCATGATCTGTGTCTCCATTTTTATATTCCTCCTTCCTTCTTCCTGTTATCAGTGGAGAGGGGTGATGCTCAGTGTAACATTCTGCAATTTAAGATTTCAATTCTATTCCCACTCCACTCGGACAGGTATTGGTCCCTCTGTAATTTTGGAAATGAAAAACGTGTAGGGAAAGCTCCAAAAGGAATTATAATGGGTACTGGTTCATTGCTTATGTGGCAGCATTTTAACAAGACGTTTCCTCAGGGAGAAAGGAATGTATATCGTCTGAATTAACAAATTTAAACTTTTCACTAAACTCTTTGTGGTGCCCAATAATTGGGTACCTCCATCTTGTCTAGAGGAGGAAGTGTCAGTTTTCTTGATTGCTAAGGACATCACTATTTGACTGGTTTTGAAAATAATATTGATATTTCTTTTTATCTGGGGGCCTTGAGAATCTTTATAGACTGTTTAAAAACACATCTGGCAATGTGGTTGTTTCAATAGATTAAGAGAGAAGAGATAATTAAGAGAGAAGAAATAAAATAGTGCGTATAAATTACCTTCTAAAGATGGATGGCCTTGACATAAGACCAGAGCTGACAGTGAACAGTCCTCACCAGGCCAAAAGGCAGCGCCATCTGCATTGAAAAAATGAGAGCATTGGAGCAGTGGAGATGTGATGTAAAACTTTACCTTCACTTGTAATAAATGAATCATGGTGTGAGCCACTGATAGCTGCAAAAGCAATTACTACCTGACTCTTATTCAGTAGTTTCTATGAAATATGTTAGTATGAAATAGGTTAGTAGGTCCTATTTTTTCAAAGATTCCTCAAACCTGTAGTTAATTAAACATATTTACATATTGTTACTATTCCTTTTAAAAACTTGGCACTTTTCATGATAAAGGCAAATGCAGGGCGGCTGCCGTGGCTTAGCAGGCAGACCTCCGATGTGCCGTGCTGGAGGTCTGAAGTTCGATCCCTGGTGCCTCCTGCCCATATGCAAATTAAAAAAAAAAAAAAGAAAGGCAAATGCATTTTGCCTCTTTGATAGTGCCCAACTGGTGCACTTCTGGAAAGCATTTATTCATTTAGTACATTTATGGGACCTTCTCCTTCAAATCAAAGATATATGTTTAGGACAGATATATAATAAAACACAAAACCTGGCTGTCAAGTTGGATGCAGTCTTGTTAACAGATAATTACAATAACAACACAATATTGTTTTATAGTGTTAATGTATAACACAACATACAATAACAGCACAATATTGTGCTATGGTGTTGTAGTGTCTAGAATAGCATAGACACTTAAAGAGCGATTTGGAAGCATTAAAAATGGAGTACTACTTTGGTTGGGTCAACGGGGTTCTTCACAGAGCAATTGACCCTTTATTGAATTTTAGCATAGGAATAGGAATTTACTAAATGATGGAGTTAAGATTTAATCTAATTATAGGAAAGGGGAGGAAATATGTAGCATTTCTAAGTATAGTTGACTCCCACTACTTTTTGTTAGAGCTAAGATCATCTAATTCAACTATTGGTCTATTTGAAGATATGGTGGAAAATACTGGACCATATAAGCTGTGATATTCCTTCTTACTCTAAAGTGCATAATTCTACATGATTCTGTCATGCCATAAGCACCAGGATTCATATTTAACCTAGAAATGGCTGTTCTACTGACACGTTTTTAAAAGAAGAAATATAAAACTATTTATTGACCACTGTTCACCAGTATTTACAACATTCTCATTACTATAAAGCTTTTGTTTTTTCCTGGCTTCTGCTGAACCAGTAACCCAAATACTGGAAAGAGTGAGCCTACATGTAAGGAATGCATTGGACATAAAGAAGAAAACATACAGATTAGTAGTTTAGATTACAAAAGTCTATTTATCCAAGTATGCCAATAGGGATTGAACCATTTTTACCAGGGACATACGTCAGATCACAAAAGCCTCCGTCACTGCATTACTTCCAGGGAGGCCTATGGGATCTGTTGATTATAATTACTTTTTTCTTTAATGCTGTTTTAATTTGTATTATATACCTACTAGAAATGTCTTAAGGACATGGCACCTCCAAAGACATGGCATAACTCTATTTTTTTTATATTCCAGAAATTTCTTTTGCAATGAATGTGAAATACTGGTTAAATCTGTACTAATTGTTGTCAAGGAAACTGCCATCTTAGTGGGTCAATGGGGATTTTATGTAGAAGCACAAGAATTAGCCAGGCCTTATAGACATAATTGAAGCCATTTAATGAAAATGCGTGGCTTAACTTGCTAGGAAAGCTCACTGTGGTCAGATATTCTGAAAGTCTCAGTGTTCCTTTGGTAGCCAATAAACAGTAGACCACGAACCTCATTCAGGGCTCACAGGGTTCTTCCAGGAGGAGCTAAGAGTAGCCAGTTGATGTCCTAAGGAAAATAAATAAACAATACAAATGCTAGAGAGTGCTCTTTATAGTTCGGAAGTTTCCTCTGTCTACATTAGAATAAGACACGGGGAAATTTCTGTGAGGGAAAGTGATTTAAATGAGAAGACAAGGCCATGTGTGGTTATCTTTCAGGATGCATCTTCTAAAATCTGAAGGAATTCAAAGCTCTCCTGCAAAGATGTAATAGTTACCTACATTTAATAGACAGCTCACATTTTTCAGTCCGCTTCCAGAAGTACCCATTGTACCCTTTTCTCTTTGTAATCAGATAATTAATATTAAATCCTATTAACTAGGGAAAGGAAATTTCTTTCTTTATAAATATTATGCTTAGATATGAGTTTGGTGCTACAAAAACTTTTGTACTGGAAAGCAACTATAGTGAACTAGGGAACCAAGAAGATCTTCTCCCTTGCAGATGTTGAATTCAAGTGAATTAGCTATGGATGGTCTGTTAGAAGAGAAGAGAGGAGGCAAAATTCATGACACTCAGAGGAATCTGAAAGAAGAGTCTCTACAGGCAGGAACTATAAAAGCCAAAGCAGTGAGTAAAATAGAGGCACTTGTGAGTTGGGACTGTTACCAAGATGAAAATCTTGCTCTGCCTGAGGTCATGTGCAAATTTACAAAAGATCTCTACAAGTTAAGGTAGTCTGAAGGTGTCGCTATCTTGCATTCTGAAGGGACATACTCACTCATGTTTAAAAATATATTCCTTTTCTTGCAAAAATTGATTTCATTGTATTAAAATAAAACTAATGGTTCTCTCATGAAATTGATGTTTCATGTACTGATACCTATCACTTTTGGACTAGGATCTGCTTTCTCCTATGTCCAGAGCTTTTTCTTTTCTTATTTTAATTCCAGGAATTTCTGAGTAGAAGCAATTCAGGTACTGTGTCATCCTAGCCTAATAAAGGCCATTTTGGAAGTAAGTAAAGGATTTGAAATATGGTGGGATAAAGAAAGGACCTCATGCCATGTCTAGCAGTACTGTCCTATCTCCAATCTTAATGTGCATGTCAACACTGTTCTTTACCATTTGGAGAGAGCCTAAGGCCAGCCTTTTTCCTAATTTCCAAAAAATGTTTTGTTTTTTTAAACTTTTTATTATAGTAACATCTATACAGCTCAAAATTTCCCTTTTTAACCACTTTCAAGTGTATCAAAGTCAGTTTCATTGGAAGTGTTTTTTTATATCTTTATCTACAGAGACTGATTTGGAACCTATTGTAGATGTGAATGTTATATATTGAGTTTATATTGCTAAAGAGAAAAAAAAGGATGATAATGAAGTGTGAGATCATTAATGAAGTGGAACTCTAGTAGACAGTGGCATATAGAGTTAATACAATGGAGGAGAAAGAACATCTGCTTTGGAGTTGCAAATCATCTGGCCCTTACATCCATTTGTTATAAGATCATGAGAAATCATTTAACTCCTGTGAGCCTCAGTTACTCCATGTATCATACTGGAGCAATGGTAAAATGAATTCATGTTTCTGACATTAAGTGAAGTTTCATTAGTCTTCCAGATTCTTGGCCTGGACATTGGTAAGACATAAGCTTGAATTTAGAGGAAAAAGAAGCAGTTCCTCAAACTCAAACGTCTACTTCTCAAAGCATGGTAACCAAGGGTCGGTAGTGAACTGGATGTAAATGAATGCCACACTCCCCTTGATTGTACCTTATTATATTAGGATCTAGGAATGTGTTTCTTCCTATAAGAATTTTATAAGAAGTTTATAAGAATAACTTAGTCAATTCATAAATTAAAAGCCAGTACTTAATGCTTTAGTAAATCTGATATAAAATTTAACTCATTGATATCAAGAAGAAATTGAAAAAATAAACTTTTCTTAATTATATATTACAGTGTTTTTACATTATTTTTTGAGCATGACACAATGTCTCAAATACTTTCAATAAAATATGGGGCTTCAAAATAGTTATAAGAAAAGCTTATTATTCAGGTTTTGTATAGAAATAACATGGGATTTCTCATCTAAGTTTCTAATTTTGAATTAAGTTTAAAGTATAAAACATCTGTGTCCTCACTGGACCTGATATATGCATTGAGTAATATTAATAGAATTACCTATTATTACTGTTTATCTTTTGGCTGCCTTGAGAAGATTTATTTCCTTAAACTTGCCATGTTATTTAATGTCACTGAACATGTTGATGGTGCTGTTCAAATGTCAAATAACTGCCAAAGTTCTAGGGAAAATCTAGCTTTTCATGCATATTTAAATGTATAGTGTTCTTAAACTTATCAAAAAGGAAATATTGCCCTTAAACCATTTCCCCCTGGATCCTGTCTACATTTGAAAGAGGGAGTCTCCGTGGAATACGAAGCATCAAATCTCTGTTGTTAAAATACAGTTTTGTATTAATCAATGACATAACTAAAGGTGAATGTGTGCAAGTGAATGCATTGTGGGGTGTAGGATGTTAATTACTTGTATTTTCGTTACATCATCATCAGTAACCATTAATAAGTAACTACTATGCATTATGTTACTCTGATGCCTCTTGTCTTGTCAATACATGGAAAGATGCCAATGTTACAATGTAGATGTTTCTGAATTATCTAAAATTACTGTGGCTTACAAAATGCATTCTTTTGGCCGTATCATTTGGCTCATATGAAGGAGCATTTTAAGAACTTCAAAATGTAAAGATCTATGAGAGAGAGAGATCTTTACTCTCTGTTATTCTGTAGAATGGGTGAAGTAGAAACAGCTAGGCAAGCAGATAATACCAAGAGCTACATAATAAAAAACTTTCTCAGTTAGAGCTGCCTCCTCTTATGGTGAATTTGCCAACACTGGTCACATGCATGAAGGAGCTAGACTATTTTTCTTATAGATTTTTGTAAAGCAGCCATTTTCAAATTGTTTTCCACAGCAAGTCATTCTTTGAAATAGAATATTAACCAAAGATCCAATATAGAACATAGATAAAAGCAGTAAACCATGGTAATAAATTTATTTTATTATCATTAGTATTTACTTATTCTTAAGTCATTCATTGGCTTGATTAGAACTTGGATATTGGTCTCCATTGTCTTATAATTTGGAATTTAATATTTGGCAGTGTATATACTGTTTGTTTCATTGCAGGTTTTTAATTATTATTTTTAATTGAGAAATTTGAGTGAAGAATTTGTGATCTTTATAAGTCCCTGGACTATTGTTTCCTTAAACTCTGCTTTGAATTTAGTGAGAGAGTGAACAGGATGACATATAGGGTCAGAGGCAGCCATTGCCTGGAAAAAGGCTATGGAGAACTTTCCAAGATGATGGAAAATTATGTATCTTAATCAGATAGATTGATTGATAGAGAGTCATCAGACATTTAATATTTAAAACTTTACTTTATCTAAATTATAACACAACAAAAATTGTAAATAAACAACCCACACCTATTTTTCAGCTGGTATAATGTGATGCTTTTATGACCGTTGTTAAAAATAGCTGATCCTAAGTCTAATTCTTCATTGCCAACTTTCTCCAAGTTCCTTCTATGAAGCTCAAACTCTCACTATCTCTTCTCTGTCATACCCCACTTGTACTTACGACTGCCCTAGTTTGAAAGCTCTAATTCTACTGATTAACTTCCCATACATGAAAATTAAATTTAGAGTGTTTTGATTCCCTGTAAATTTGCATGGAGGGAAATCTTGTTTTTATTATCTGAGTCGAAATTGGTTCAGTTAAAGATTTTAATATACCAGAAAATCAATATGAAGAATTTGTTTTATATAATTTTATGCTTCTTACACATTCATGACTTCCAGAAACCCATTGACTTTCCAATGACTGTTTCAAGATATGATGTTGTACTGGCATCGCACTTAGTGTAGTGAACTAAAGACCTGTAGGAAACAATTTTACTATTTTGATATAATGAAATGATTTCTTTTTAAAAGTCTAAATAAAATATTGCGAAAAGTAGCTTACTTATCAACTCACTGGTTTGTAAGTTAAGTTCATCAGGTGGCATGATATTTGAGGGTTAAGTGATAACCTTTCATCAGTAGTTCTTTATTTGCTTTTGTTTACATAGCTATTTTCTTCACATTTTAGATAGTAAAGGAAAATCGGTTCTGAACAGATTTGGAGATTGAATCATTTCCCCACAAAAGATGTGTTAAGGTCCCAATACCTGCTACCGTGGGTATGAACCCAGTTGTAAATATGACCTTTGAAGATATTATTATCCAAGGTGTGTGCAAACTGATCCAATATGACTGAAGTCTTTATAATAAAAGAAATAAGATATAAAGAGAGGAAGACACAGAGAGAGGAAGTCATGGGGAGCAGCCAGAAGCTGGAAATCAATGGAACCTAGAAAAGAAAGAAAGACACCACCATGTGCATTGCCAAGTGAGGGAAAAGCCAGAAACCACAAAGATTGCCTGCCAGCCAGAAGATACTGACCTAAGGAGGAGGCAGGCATTCTAGCTTTGAAACTATGAGCCGATCAGTCCTTGCTGTTAAGCCAACCCATTGTATGCTTCTTATTTTATCAGCTAGGGAACTAATACAGCATTAAGATAATATTTTGGTGAACAAAAAAATGATATATTTTATTCACAAGCTAAAATGCAGAAAATTAGCAGTTCACTGATCTCACCTTTTTATATCGCTTTTCAAAACAAAAAAAAAGATTTGCTATTTTTCTTACGTACCCAATCTTAACTTCCTTATAACCCTGCAAAGTTAGTAATATCATAGTCATTTTAGGATTGAGGTAATTGAGACTTTGAGCTAGAGCTTGAGCCAAGACACTAAAACCAATTCTATGTCTAGGACTCCTTTCATTAAGTCACAGCTGCCCTGTTCACGCTTCTTTCCTGGAATCTGGAAAACTACATGCAGACCCTTCAAGATGTCTTATGTGTACTGCCAAGATATTTGAAGGGGAGGCTGCTGCTGATTATGCATTTGTAGTGTTTTTCCTTTTTAATATGTGGGATAATTGCTTAACTGATGATTCAGAAACATCTTGCGTGTGCTCTTTCACATGAGAAATCTAAGAGTATCTAGGGAGGGGAATAACACAATGGAAAATTTGGGAATGCTGTACATCAGTGACTCTTAAAATTTGGTTCCTGGATTAGCATCACCAGGTAACTTGCTATAGATTTTGGTCTTTAGGCTCTACCCAATCTACTAAATCCTAAACTCTGGAGGTGGGACCCTACAATCCTGTGTTTTAACAAAGACCTGATGATGATTCTAATTCAGTGAACAGTTTGGGAACCACTGCTGGGTATTCGTAGGCTTCAAAGAATATTTAGACACCTACTGTTATTTCACAGAGAAATAAAAAATGTAGAAAGATAAATTCTGAGATATTAAATCAGATTGGTTTGTGAAGAATCACTGAACACGCTTTTGTATTTGGCCTTTCAGAGGAGAAACTTAGACCTTGATAAAAGCTTTGTTAAGCTTGATCTTTTTTATTTTCAGAACGGTTTTGCTCCATGCTGAACTACGAGACCTCAAAAAGTTTTTTGTTCTTCCTTTGATGATAAATGCCTTATATCTCATGACTACAGAGGGAAAACTAAATTGTGCATTGAACTGCATAAAAGAAAGCACTTAAGTTAGAGAGATAACAGGTCAGTTAAAATGAAATTGCCTTGAGTCTTCTAGGGCAAACCCAGATGTTACCTGAAGTAGTGAAGGAAGCAGAGGAAAGGGCAGTGGTATTTCAAATCCCACTAAAAAAACATTCAATAAAGTCAATATGAGTATATCCTGTATGCCATAGAATGTTTAAGGCACTTGAGATATTATCACTGTAGAAAACAAAGATCCCTCTTCTGGTAGGTTATATTATATTCAGGAGACAAATAGTATGCTCTAAACATTATAAATAAGTACATGATAAATATATCAGGAAAAGAGAAAATAAAAACCTGCTAACGTTCTCATATTTGGCTATTGTAAATAGAAATATTCTGAATAATGCTGTAAGCTACATTCAGTAGGCTCACCTTCAGTAGGATAGACTTAATTAGCTGTCCACTTCCCAGTACTCCCCCATTCTGTTATAATTTAATATTTTGCAAACTATGAAAAGAAAACCCAAATTAAAGTCTTCTTGTAATGGGAATAAGACTTTTACAAGGAAGGGATTTTCAAAATCAGCCTAACAACTAAACAACAACAAAAATCAAACAGCCAAGAAAACTTATAAATGGATAAAAAATGAGAGAATGAAGGGTGAGGGGATGAGTCACATTGAGCAACCTCCACCTAGTCCATTAACGAAGTTTAAAATGAGATGCTGTGTCTATCTTGGCTCTGGCACCCTTGTGAAAGGGGGCCGTGTTTTAGCAGGAATTCCTCACCCCTTACACAGGCACACACACACCACTGGATGCGGAAGGATGACTTTCAAACAATATTTCATTCTCGGCCATTATTTCCTTTCTCTGCTCTTTCCATGCCTGGCAATTCATTTCTACTGCCAAATCTGGAAATTAAACGTTATCATCTGATGTGTGACCCACTGTTCCTTAGGAGGTTGTAAATGTCCTTATCCAACCTGACTGAGTCCAGGGCGCTGAATTTCCATGGAGTTCCTCTTTGAGAAATGGGTAAAAATGCTTCCATAGCCAAGAACTCTTATTTCTTGCTTTTAAAAATGTTTCTGAAGAAGTGTCAGCCATATCAACTTTGTATGTACAGCTTGTAATCTTTTTATAACAGCTTTATTGAGAGGAAATGTAATTTATACACTGTTAAATTCACCAGTTTTAAATATGCAATTCAATGATTTTTAGTAATTCATAGAGTTCTGCAACTACCACCACAATCCGGTTTTAGAACCTTTTCATTATCTCAAAAAAAAAAACCCCTCAAACCACTTCCCATTCTCCCCATCCACAGACCAAGACAACAAATGAACTGCTTTCTGTCTTTACAGATTTGCCTTTTCTGGATATTTGATATAAATGAAATCATATAATCTATAGACTTTTGAATCTTGCTTCTTTCACTTAGCTTAATGTTTTTGAAGTTTATCCTCAAAAACAGATTTTTTCTTTTTTTAATATCAAATTAATTTTCCCCAAAGGCAATCCATACATAATGACAAGTTGTGGAAAGTGCTCGATATGTTTTTTGACAGAGAAGAAACTTTTGTTAAAAAGGAAATGCGTGTTGTCCGTTATGACAGACTAAAATGTTATGAATGGGGTATTCTAGGAGAGACGTTATTCTGTGCTTATAACTCAGTGCTTCTCAAACTTGAGCATACATCAGAAGCGCATGGAGCATGTATTAAAATACAGATCCCTAGGGGCCGCTCGTAGAGTTTCTGATTTAGTAGATCTGAAGTGAGGCCTGAGATTTTCATTTCTAACCAGTTTCCAAATGATGCTGAGGGTCCTTAGTCCATCCTTTGAGAATGACTGCTTTAAGTGAAAATCTCCTTTAGTAGTGTTGAGAGCCTTGATTTTCATCTCCATTAATTCCTGACTTTTTCTTAATGTCTTTTAATAAATAGAAGTGAATATTGTTTCTTAACCTAGAGTGGCCTCTAGTTCAAATACATCTTTGAAAACTGTGTTTAAGTTTTGATAACTATCATCCATGCCTTCCGTGGGATGTTGCATCTTCTGAGAGTTTATGGTCTACAGGATGACATTTAAAAATCAATCAGCTTATTGTCATCTCTGGGCTGCATCCTGACTTGAAATCCTAGTCTCTTGCCCTATTTTATGGAAATCACAGATCCGTAAAGCTGTTGCAGTTGTTAGTAAAGCTTTTTCATCTTTTTTCAGCCAAGCCAGTTTGAGTACCTAGTTGCTTAAATGCACACATTGAATCTGTAATAAACCACTTCTGCTTGAAATCATAGACTTGCCCAACTTCTTAGCTCTCCTAGTTTGTGGTTCCCCCCACTTTTGTCTCTAACCTGATTTAAAGAACAAATTGCATTACATCATCTGTTCTATTTTGTGTGTTGTGCGTTTTTGACAGTGTCTGTCGATTTTTTGCTATAGTGAGAAAATACGAAAACTGCATAATATTAATTTGGGAAAGTTTTACAGAAAAAGCAGATATTTAATGCATTGTCAAGTCATAAGAATCATGGTGTATTTTTATAAATTCTAGTGTATCAGTCCACTTCTGGGCATCAGTTACTCTTATGTAGAAAGAGACTCTCTCAACATAGGACCTGAGTTTCTGCTTTTCTCTGGTGCTAGGAGTCTGGGAATGTCATGTTCCCTTCGTGGACCTCAGTTTTTTTAAATATAAGGTAAAGCCATTTGACCCTCTGATCAGTAAATTCCTTGTGGCTCTAAAATTCAGAAATTCTATACTTTAGGATCTTTGTTTCTGGTTTCTCTACACACTGTGCTGCAAACTTTTTGTTTGCTTCCATCAGAATTAATCCTGATGACATCATGTTGAGCAAGTTAGCTTGAACATTTAAGGGAAAAGAACACTTATGCCTTAAGGAGTCTTTCAGAGAAAATCATTTGTACATAGCGTTTTCAGTATTCTCTGCAAAATCGAATCTTACTAATGCAGAAACCTGCTGGCAATTGCTTAGACCATACATATTAGCCAGCGGATGGCTGGATTCTCACTTGTCAGCTGCCTAGAATTGGAATAATTAATTTTCCTGGAGAAAATACATCGTGTTGTAGGTTTTTGGATTTGTGACTGTAATTTGTAATCACCAGGGGATTTATTTAGATTTGCAATTATACCAGAGTTAGTAATTTATAGTAAAGAGATAACAATTTGCTAAATAGGTGTAGAGCTGTGAGTTTTCCATTAATAGTTTTGTGAGCCTTGTACAATACCTAAGCAGTTAGCAAAGAACTATTAGATAAATAGTCAGTTCATGTTCGTCTTATCTACTGAAAGCAGAGCCTGTCTTTGCTGCAGGAGTTTTGTCATTAATTTCAAATATGCTTTTCTTTTGCATGGAAAGAGAGTGCTACTGCAAAAGCTTATAATTTAAAGAAGTGTGATTATGGATAATAGCTTCCTAGATATATAGCATTGTGTTTTTTAATATATTCCAGTAATATCATTCTTCTTATTGTGTGCCCCCCAAATTGCATTCCAGTCTCTATTAAATACTGTATCTTGAATGAAACAACATGTGACTTTGCTGTTCTTTATATTTCTTTTGTATAAAAGCAAGTTTTTTTTAAGAACATATTCCGACTAATATTTACCAATTAAAGAGATGTCCATAGAAAATTATGGCGATTACTCATAGATAAATCAAGAAGGTAGCTATAACTAATAGAAACTCATAGAAATTACCAAGAAGAGTATATCTTTTAGTTCAAGATAGTTTTCTTTAAACTTTGCAACTATTTAACATATGTTTACAATTTATGAAATAGAATTTTTCACAAAACTGTTGTTTACATGCATTACTCTTTTAAAAGAGAACAATATCTTAAATCGTATCAATATTGAACTATATATATATCGGTATATAAAGATTACAGGGTAAAATATGCAAATATGTGATATTGACTATACTCTGATGAATCATTATCCTATCCCTGGCTTAACATGAGGTCCATAGTTGTTCATGATTAAACCTCAAGAACCAGATTCTTTTTTGTTGGAAAGTTAATTCAATATCTTTACTATATGTTATAGAACATTCTAGTAGGGTCAGGCCAGCACAGATTTAATTGATCTCCTTGTGAGATCAATTAAAAAATATAAGTAAATTCCTGTCAGTTTTGAAGTTATTAGTCGTCCGTTAACCCAGTTTGGGCTATCAGAAATATTTTTTGTTTTCAGTGTTTTTGAATTTTAGAATAGCAAATAAAGAAGTGAAGACTTACATAAAATGAGCTGATTGTTACAAGGTGAATATTGGGTGAGCTTTGTAGAAGCTCTTCAAAGAGGCTAAACTAGGTATTATATTCTTTGAATGCCAAAAGTTAAATGCAGTGAAACAGTGTATTTTTAAAGGATTTTTATATATTTTTTTCCAATGGATATTATAAGCTACTTTCAAATTGTCAGAATTAAAATAAGAATTAACCCATAGTTTGTTTATTAATGATTTTCAGTCCTGATCCTGTTTTCGTATGAATGTATGAATGAATACTGGGTCGTGACATTCTGTATAATTTGGGGGTCATGAAATCACTGTGTAAACTTGTTTTTACTTCATTCCATGCAAAACTGACAGTTTCAGCTTTAATATAATTTATTTGCACAACTACTTACAAAAAGAATAAAGGAATATTGAAGTCCAGATTTTCAGTGTGTTTTAGATAATAACTTAGATCAAGTAAAATAGATTCCCATGCATATTATGGGAATAATAATTGTATATAATTATTCCCATATTATTGTATATAATAATGATATATATAAATAATTGTATATAATACTGATTTCTGGAAACATTGAGCTAGATGCTTCCAAGAAGAAAATATTCTATTTATTTTGTATATATATAAACAAATTCAAATACTCTTTCTACCCCAAATTCCACCCTTGAAATTCATCCTGCAGATATAGCTGTGCAAGTAATATTTGCTTCTTATAGCCTTGTATGTAATAGCAAAGTATACAAAATAATCCAAATGACTCCCTTTCTGGGGGTGATTGTATTAATAATCTTATATTCATACATTGGAATTCTATATAGCTGTAAAAAATACATAAGAAAGTTTTCTATATACTGAAATGTTAAGTGAAAAAATCTAGATGCAGAGAAATATTTGTATGAGTAGTTATGTGTACACATCTGTATTAGCTATTATTTGAACAAAATTGCCCTAGGAGGATGAATAAAAAATTATATTTTTATATATTATATAAAATATAATTGTATTTTATTTTTATAAAATATATTTTGTATATATATTAAATATATTTGAACAAAATTGCCCTAGGAGGATGAATAAAAAATTTTATGTTTATGTATTATGTAAAATATAATTATATTTTATAATTATATGTTACCAATATAATAATAATTATTACATTGGGAAGTATGGGAACTGGGCATACCAGCGGTGGGAGAGGGACTTCTCACTATGTACCATCTTAGACTTTTCAATACATACCATATTATTATGTTACTTGGTTTTACCATTAAGAATTTTTACAAGTATCCTGCCTCAGAACTTTTCCTATTTATTCACTAAGAAAATGCTCAGAGCCTACCTACACTATGTCTCTACTTCATAAGATAAGAAACTTAAGAAAAATAAAAGAAAGAGGGAAATACAGATATGACTTTTATTGCTAATCAAACAAGATGTGGCCAATTAATAATATTCAGTAATTTTGATATTCTAGCTGTCAGTAGTTTGCTTGAAGTCTGCTTAAATTTAGAATCTGCATAAGAGAAAAACAGAGAACCTTTTTTGATTTGTATGATAGTACAATTGCTAGTTAAATTTACATTTCTACATGAATCTGAAAGGATTTCATTAGAATAGATAAGCTAAGAGTAAATTAAACAGAGAGATTAGTAATATTAAAGCATTGTATGACTGGGAAAATACTTTTTTAATGCTTCTGTGGTCAAACTTACATGCTAAATGATCAAGTACTTAAAATACTTGCATGCACTGTAAGAATATGGCTGATTAAATTTTAAGTTTTTTCACCTGTTGAATCTTTTTAGCTCTATTTGGAGAGGCATCATTAGCTAAACATATTATATTTTCAATTATCTGCAATAATTAAAATCCAAACTTTTTAAGTATATTCTCCATAGAGAATGACTTCTGTGTTCCAATGTTTCCATAATTTCTTTGCGTAAGTCAACGCAAAGCATTTACTTATTTCTCTCTTGCAAATAAAATTAAAATTGGAGCATCTTATAGAGTATCCATATATTCAGACAATCAGGAGATTAGACTCCAACACAAGATGTAGTAATTGAAGAACCAAAAGAACAGATTCCATTTTCTTTAAATGCCTAGTGGAGCCCTGGGATTATTTGGCATTAATCATTTTTAATTAGCAAAAGTGTAATTTCTTTTCTAATCAGAAAACATTTTGGAAACAATTCTGCCCAAAGCTATTGCAATCCTAGATTGCTATTTGGTATAGTATCTTCTCTTTGAATCTCCAAGTATAGGATCGAGGGAAATTTGATTGAATAACAACTTTTGAGTTTATATGAATTAGTTTGCTTTGTCAATGTTAAAAAGGATGTATAGTCATCATTCTATAAATTCTAAACTTCTTGTAGTTGTACATATAAAGATGGCGATCATTCTGAATGAAACTATTTTCCTGTTTCATACTGGAGGGAGACCATGCTATTTATCCATTATTTTGTTCTTCAGTATCTCGTAGTTTTAAAATGCACGATTGTCATATTACTGAGAGCATGTAAGATTATCATATATCTGTTTTCATTGTGCAACAAGATTATTGTGTCACGTAGCAATGTGTGTTCCAATGGATAGCAGTATAAGTCTTCCGCAATTGGTGTATACAAGCGTCCCCGAGAGTATTGAGGGTGTGGTTAGAACCACTGCAAAAAGTGAAATGTCACAATAAAGCAAGTCAAAAACGCTTTGGTTCCCTAGTGCTTATAAAAGGTAACTTTACATTATGCTGTAGTCTATTAAGTATGCAATAGCATTATATCTAAAAAACAATGTATTGGCAATAGTTGGTAGTGATGGTTGCACAGTGCTGTGAATATAATTAAAAGCAGTGACATATATTTGAATGTTGTTGAAAGGACATTTTAGGTTCCTTATATACTATTAGAATAAAAATTTTAAAACAAACAAACATAGGACTGTACAGCACTGTGAAACCTATTGTAAATGATGGACTATAGTTAATAGTACAATTATTAAGAAGTCTGTTCATGAATTGTAACCAATGCACCATGCTAATGCAAGGTAATAACAGGATGGTATATGGGAACTCTGTATCTTAAGCATCATTTTCCTGTAAACTATATTATCTTTAATTTAAAAAAGTAGTGTTTCACCTTGCACTTTTGCACTCTTATGTAATGGAGATGGCGTCTTTTCTCAAACCTCATGAACCAACTTCTGCTAGCTTCAAACTTTTCTTCTGCAGCTTCCTAAGCCTCTTGGCTTTCATAGAA
Source organism: Myrmecophaga tridactyla (assembly GCA_004026745.1). NCBI lineage: Eukaryota > Metazoa > Chordata > Mammalia > Pilosa > Myrmecophagidae > Myrmecophaga > Myrmecophaga tridactyla. The sequence goes on from PVIY010001462.1 coordinate 42,651, forward strand.
TTAAATAGAGTTAGGGCCTTGCTCTGGTTAGGGTATGGCTTAAGGGAATGTTATAGCTGGTTCGATCTATTATTTAGACCAAAAAAAAACATTCTCCATATCAGCAATAAGGGTGTTTCAATTTCTTATCATTTGTGTATTCACTCTAAATCGCACTTTTACTTTCCTTCAATAACTTTTCTTTGCATTCACAGTGGAGCTATTTGGTATAAGAGGCTGAGCTTTCAGTCTCTAGGCTTAGACATGTGTTCCCCCCTAAGTTTACTCTTCTCTAGCTTTTGATTTCAAGTGAGAGATGTGCAACTCTTTCTTTCACTTGAAAACTCCTAGACCATTGCAGGGTTATTACTTGGCCTCGTTTCAACATTGTTATGTCTTAGAGAATAGGGAGAGAGATGGGGGAACTGCCAATGGTTAGAGCAGTCAGAACACATGCAGCTCTTATTAAGTTTGCAGTCTTTCGTGGGTGCAGTTGTGGTGCCCCCAAACAATTACAAGGGTATAACTAAGGTCACTGATCTCAGATCACCAAAACAGATATAATAATGAAAATGGTTGAAATATAATGAGAATTACAAAAATGTGACACGGAGACATAAAGTGAGCAGATGCTGTTGGAAAAATGGCACCAATAGACTTGCTTGACAGAGTTGCCACAAACCTTCAACTTGTAAAAAAAAAATGCAGTATCTGTGCAGTGCAATGAAGCAAAGCTCCATAAAATGAAGTAGGCCATCATTTTACATGCATTTTATATGTGTGTATATTTATGTGTATATTCAAATACATAGATATTTAACAGAATTAAGGACTTTTTAAATCTATTCATTAATATATACATTTACCATATAGCATAGTCTTTGGGTACCATGTAGAATATGAGGGCACATCCACTGTGTTATTTTAGCCATCTTATAACCTGAGGCTGCTAAGAACATCTTTGGTCATGTGGTTAGTGCATCGCCCTTAACTCTCTAGCAAGGGTTAGCGTTTGCCCAGTTCTCCCCTGAAGCCACAATCAGACAAGACATGGGAGTCGGATAAGGGGCCTGAGACCTGGATATCATAATCTGCATTCAGAGGAGCAAAAGAAGAGACCAACAGAGCATGTCAAGTCCAACTATGACAACTATCAGGAAAAAGTTTGCATGCTGGAAAAATCCAAGAGGGACAGGGACAAGTATTGATGTGGGATAATAAGCAAGGAAAGGAAAAGGATAGTGTCCTTGGAGATAAAAGCAAATATTATCAGAATTATCCTGAATAAGGGGACAAGGAGCTTCAGGAGGATACAGAGTGACTTCTGATTAACAGCTAGCATTTTGGCTGGCAAGGGTATGATCCCTCCTTGACTAGGCAAACAGACATTTATTGTCAACAGTGTTGATACTTAGACTGTGATGTCATTGTAGGGGAATTAGGGCAGAATTCACGATTCTTCACGATTCACAATTGCCCTAGGAATAATCTTCAGAGTACTGCCTTTACATGGGGATGGCATATATTTATAAAAGTCTGTACTGTAAAAGTCATTATATCTCTATTCCTACCTCTCCTGTATTAGATGACTGTTCTAGTTTGCTAGCTGCCGGAATGCAACACACCAGAGACGGATTGGCTTTTAATAAAAGGGGATTTATTTTGTTGGTTCTTCAGAGGAAGGGCAGCTAACTTTCCACTGAGGTTCTTTCTTACGTGGAAGGCACAGGATGGTCTCTGCTGGTCTTCTGTCCAGGCCCCTGGGTTCCAACAACTTTCCCCGGGGTGACTTCATTCTGCATCTCCAAAGGCCTGGGCTGAGCTGCAAGCACTGAGATGAGGAATGCTGAGCTGCTTAGCTATGCTACACTGCGATCTCTCATTTAAGCACCAGCCAATTAAGTCAAAGGTCACTCATTGCAGCAGACACGCCTCCTAGCCAACTGCAGATGTAATCAGCAACAAATGAGGTTCAGGTACCATTGGCTTATGTCCGCAGCAACAGAACTAGGTGCCTTCACCTGGCCAAGTTGACAACTGAATCTAACTAACACAATGACTGAAAGCTACTGAAAGAACTTGAGAAGTGGAGGGCCTTGTCCAACTGGACTTCCTGTATCCACCTTTGAGAAGAGGCACATCTATCAGTTACTATAAGATAATTATTATGTTTCACATAGATTCCAGGGTTCTGTCTATATATACTGTGAGGTCTATGTTATACATATACAATATGTCTGATCTTCCAACCATCTTATCCACCCTATTAAAATCTAGTTTTTGCTTTGTTACTCCACCTTAAGTTCCATTAATATGTGATGGAATAAACTTAAGTGAGCAAATACCGCTTTAAAGTTAAAGTCCATAGCTTCTGTTCCGGCAAAGGAGTGGCTAATTATGCCTAAGAGCCACCCCCAGAGAGCCTCTTTTGTTATTCAGATGTGGCCTCTCTCTCTAAGCCAACTTGGCAGGTGAACTCACTGCCCTGCCCTCCTATGTTGGACATTGCCCGGGATGGGGGGGCGGTGTACCTTTCCCTGGCAACTTGGGACCTGACTCCTAGGGATGAGTCAGGATCCGGATTCATCAAAATGAGAAAGCCTTCTTCACCAAAAGGGGAAAGAGAGAAATGAGACAAAATAAAGTCTCAGTGGCTGAGAGATTTCAAACTGAGTTGGGAGGTTATTCTGGAGGTTATTCTTCCACCTTATAAAGATATCCCTTTTTGGTTTATGGTGTATTGGAGTGGTTAGAGGGAAGTACCTGAAACTGTTGAACTGTGTACCAGTAGCCTTGATTCTTGAAGAAGACTGTATAACTATATGGCTTTCACAGTGTGACTGTGTGATTGTGAAAATCTTGTGTTTGATGCTCCTTTAATCCAGGGCATGGACAGATGAGCTAAGAAAAAAAAAAGGATATAAATAAAAAAATAGGGAGAGATAAAGAGAAAAAATGGGTAGACTGAAATACTGTTGGTCAATGAGAGGGGAGTAATAACGGGTATGGGATGTATAAGCTCTTTTTCTTTCTTTTTCTTTTTCTGGAGTGATTCAAATGTTGTAAAAATGATCATGGTGATGAATACACAACTGCATGATTATATTGTGAGCCATTAATGGTACAAGATGGTTGGACTGTATGTGTGTGGATATTTCCCAATAAAAATATTTTAAAAAATAAAGACTGTAGCTTTACCTTAAGTTTCCATTCAGCCTTCCAATTCATGAACATTTTCATGTACACTATATCAACCGATCACTCGGAGAGGTATAGGTTGAATCATATGAAATCCGATATGCCGCCAAAGGGATTTACCATAACATTATTAGACCTGCCCTTTACCTGCAGGTCAGTAAAACTCAAAATAAATGTGATTTAAAAAAATATATTTTATTTTGTTTTTTAGATCCGCAGGCTTGTAAGTAATAGGACTACATTAAAATGGAAACGATGCAATTTCATTATTTCCCCATTTGCACAATCAACCTGGAAACCAGCATATCATTCACATCTTACATAATATGAGTAAATGGTAATCCACATAGGATGAAATATGAAATCCAAATAGGACTTAATGACTCAAAAACTATACATGTCGATAACTTTGGTTTTACTCCAAATACAGATCTCAATATTTTTTCTCATAAATGAAGAGTAAAAATTAGAAACTCTTAAATCATCATAATTTGTCATTACCCCTTTATCTTAGATACTTGAATTTACAATTCTAAGACCTCTGTTCAGAAATTTTCAGTGATTTTGAAAGCTGTAGAAATCTTTGAGAACAAAACATTATCAGGAAAACATAGAAGACACCAACTGTAATTTCTGCATGATATTTATAATTAATCATTTCAAATCATGCAGTGAACCTCTGAAGAAATTCCAGTATTCTTTACTGAATATGCATGCATTCTGCATAAATGAGCCCGAATTATTTACAGAAATATATATTTAATTGACTTTTCAAGCTTCTTTTTGAGTTATCACTTAGGTTTCTCCCCAGATATTGGTAAAACTAAGAGACATCAAAATTTTTACAAAGCATTCACAAATAATATGGCTGAGAGCTTTTGGCAGATCAAATCCAAGTGTTTGCTCATAGAGATATATTTTCTTACAAATAAGGCTGCTCAGGGAAGCATGAAATTGAGAGCATTTTGAGGACCTGTTGGAATTGAAGTCACTATACTCTGCTTACTCTAGATAATCCTGTTTTTGTGATTTGTCTTAAAAAATGGTGAAAATGAATGAGTCAAGAAGCAGCCATTATGTGGTCCCGCCCGAGCTTGTTGAAGGTTATAATAGCGGATTGTGGAGAGATTGTACAGATGGCCTGATGAGGGTGGAGCTAGGAGTAGGGAAACACTCTAGTCCTATGTTGGAGGTAAAGAAGGTCTCTGTATGGTTTTTCTTGTTGTTGTTGTTCACCTTTGATTGATAAAAAGAAAAGTGCCCAAATGAGCAGTGGCTTAATTTAAGATCTCTGTCTAGTTAGCACCCATTTTTTTTAACCCCAATTTCCAAAAAAATGTCAGCAGATGGAAGGAAATACCTGAAACAGTTGAGCTGTGTTCTAGCAGCCTTGATTCGTGAAGTCGATTGTATAACAATATAGCTTTTACAATGTGACTGTGTGATTGTGAAACCCTTTCATCTGATGCTCCTTTTATCCAGGGTATGGGCAGATGAGTAAAAAAATATGGATGAAAAATAACTAAATAGTATGGGGGATAAGGGGTAAAAAACAAATAGGTAGATCAAAATATTAGTGGTCAATGAGAGGGAGGAGAAAGGAATATGGGACATATGAGTTTTTTCTTTTTTCTTTTTATTTCTTTTTCTAGAGTGATGGAATGTTCTAAGAATGATCATGGTGATGAACACACAACTATGTGATGATATTGTGAGTCATTCATTGTACATCACATATGGACTGTGTGTGTGTGAAGATTTGTCAATAAAAATATAAAAAATGAATGTCAACAAAGGGAGTGCAAATGGAGGATAATCAGGAGAAAGTTAGTATTTTACAGATGGTTACATTGCAAATTCCATTCACCTACAGAGGAGCTCATTTCATTTGCACCCAAATATGTCAACAACAAAAAAAAGCATCTTTCAACAAGAATTCATTTTTAAAATTACCTTTATGGTATTGAGCTTCCTGGGACAGGTTGTCTGTAAGGATCACCATAAGTCATTTTAAGCAAATTCCTTAATAATTCTTTCTCATTCTAAAGAAGTAAAGCAGACTTCTTCCTCCTAATACACAATTAAACATAGTAACTTAGAATAAATAATTAAGTAACTATTGAATACCTGTTATTTCCCTGGCAGTAGACTTGGCCAAAAGAAGAAAGAATACTTGTGCTAGCACCTAGGAGCATGATAATGTGTGGTCACTGAGAAGTCTCTGCTAGCAGAGAAACTTTAAGAGATTTTAAACAATAATACTAAGTGTCATGTTGCTAATATAATTGTAATTGAGGTGTTAGAGGAAAGTAAATTCACCACAGATCAAAGCATTTGTGGAAGTGTTTGCTGTGAAGAGATGGGAATGGTCCTGGGCTGCTATTTACTAAAACATCCTGTGAAATTTCATAATCATGCTTTTAAACAGGATTCTATGTTAAACTCTTTAAGGTGGAAAACAGCCTGTTTTTTAAAGTCTCCAGAAAGAAGTTATTGAGGATTAGCAGAATCTAGTTGTAAAAAGGAGATTCAATCTAGAGAGAAGATTCCTTGAGTGAGTGAGTGAGGTCAGAATGTGCTGCCTGGCAGGTTTATTCAAAACTCCTTTTTTTTCTGTCTTCTCATTTAAAAAAATATAATTTCGCCCTTAGAAATATTACAGCACAGAAAAGCTTAGCATCAGACCAATAAGATCTTCACTAGGAAGAAAGACAAGGGCAAAACACACAGCTTTAAAAAAGTAGAAACTGGATGTGGAACGTACATTTTAATACTAATAGAATAAAATGGTATGGATGAGTTTTCAACCTATCCAGTAATAAATTCTTTACCACACTCTGCTAACAGGAAACCATTCATTTCCCAGCCCTTCTTTCTTGCTGCCCCACTCTAACCATTCCTGGATGTGCTACAGATCTTCATACTCATTGTCTGGCTCGAAGTTAATTTACAGATTTATTTTTTCAACCATTATTCATTGATTACCTATCATGCAGAGCTGAGTACCCAGTTGTGGGGATTTTCTCCATATGCATATGTATGTATCTAGCCTGCGTATTCATTTGAAAGGGGAAGCTCTTCTCTCAATTAACTGTACTGTCAAAAAGCTTGGCGATGGAGGAAACTTGATGAAAACAAACTCTTTAAACTGTCTCTAGATTTCAAATCTTTCTCTTCTCCTTGGTTTCTGCTTAATATCCTATTTCCCTAATCTATTTTGGAGTGACTTCTTAATAAGGACCCCTTAGTCCTTTTTCCTTTAAATCCTGAGATAGTAAGGTTTGGAGAAGTTAATAGCTCCTGCATGAGTCGTCTCTAATGTACATTCTGTAGAATGAAGTGTGCCCAATTATATATATATATATATATAATTGAAAAGGAGAAGATACATTGTCAGTCCTTGTTCTGTTTATAGATATCAGTTCAAATCATGATTATACTCCTAGGCTATTTGAAAAGAATAAAATATTCAAACTCTTAGCTTCAAACTCCCAGACAAAACTAAACTCATTGCCAGAAAAACTCCTTCTGTTCTGGAGAACAGTTATAAAATTTCCTAACCAATACAAATAGCGTTTTTGATGCAAATTGAGGAAACATCATATTTTCAGGGACCTACCACTGAACTTTCCTGAAATATTAAAATAAAAATAACTGAAGTAAAATTTGATTATCCCCCATTCCATTTCCAGTGGAAGGATAATTAGTTTGGCATTTACCGTGAATCTGAAAAGCACAGGAAAGTCCAATTCATGTGAGTGCTGTTACTTTCCAGAATACTCTTCTGAAACCACTTTCTGACAATCTATATAAAGGAAACTAGAAAACTTAAGTGATTACTCACATATAAATAATCTTGGAGGGAAATGAGGAGATGGAAAGAAGGAAATGGAATAATTTCACAATTATTAATTGTGAAAATGCATCAACTTCTGTATTAAATTTATTTTTGTATAGTATTAATAAAGCCATGCTAAATATAAAATTGGGTTATCAGACCCAAATTCATGTGTGACCTACTTTTATCATTGTTTTATTATTAAACACTATTTAAATGTCACAATTTTAATTTTATTTCTTATTCAAGAGATGAAGGCACAAACAATAATTATTAGCAGATATACTTCAAGAGGTTTAAGAAAGCCTAGAATTTCAGTTTCTAATGCATGTCATGCTGAAATTTGCAAATGCACTTAATACTAACTAAATGAGTTCAAACATGTAACTCTTTGTTGAAAATCATCTTCCATTGGCAATATAAAGATCTGAGTCAGGGTTTTTCCTTGTGAACTATATTACATCATTGACTCACAAAACCATAAGACATGCATGCATGTATTTGAGTGTTAAATGAATTACTTTAAGTGTTAGGTGCTTTAATACATCTAGTGCTTATTATATGTCATGCATGGATCTAAATACGTTGCACACAGTCCCCATTCAGTGAAGTAGATAATATTGTTCCAATTTTACAGGTAAGGAAACCAAGACACGGGGAAATTAAGTAATTTTTCTAAGGCCACACAATGTGGCTCCAGAGCTAAGCATTACACTATTCAATTGGCTAAACCTAACTGTTAAATAGGATTAGAATTTATCCCATGATTTCCAGGACTGGTTTTCACACCTCTACTATATGCATTTATACCAGTCTGTTCTACTTGAATGTCTTTAAGTACCCTGAGGTCTGGGAGTTTTCTTTCTTTGCCTTTTTCTTAAGTAATGTTTTTTATTATAAAATATAACATATGGACAGAGCAAAGAAAGAAAAAGCAGTAACTATCAAAGTACACTTCAAGAAGGCGTAGTCACTATTAGGGACTTATAACAATCACATTATCTAGATGGGCTGATCTCACAGCATTTTCCATGTGACTGAGCATTCTTACTTTGTCATTCAAGAGGTGATTTGGGCCAAGTCACCCTTCCTCCACTTCAGTTTTCTCATCTATAAAAAAAAAAAAAGAAAGGGATGATAACAGGGTTGTTAAGAGGATTAAGAAAGATATACAGGATATATATACAGGATGTATCTTTCCTGTAGAGATAAAGCTTAGTACACTGTCTGACATATATAAGCACTCAATAAATGTTAGCTATAATTAGCTGTCATCGGATCATAAGAATTTAATTCAAGTTCCACTTCACTCTGTGTTGGTCAGGCCATATTTGGAATAATATATCTGGTTCTGGGCAGCTTATTTTATAAGGAACATCAATAAAATAGAATATGAACTACTTGGAAAAAATGGGCTCCATTGGTAGCCAGTCCCTAACACAGCATGTGTAGGGCTTTATAGCGCTTCATTAGAAATCATGGGTGAGTGGAAAGATGTGTGGCCACTAGGGTTCGAGTACTTCACATGTTGTCACATGGGTAACCAAATACGCTTGGTGTTTCATGTTCAGGTGCTACAGCTCACGAGGTGGGTCACATGTTCAGGTTCCCCTAAACAACCACTGTTTGTGTAATGATCAGTTAGTTTTTGATTTATGCAAATGTTTCTGTTTGGACAATAAATTATTTGGTTACTCCACATCCAGGTTAAATGCATTGCTGTACAGAAATGACACATGTATGTTACCCATAGGATGCATGCGCCATGTATCTGAGCTGTCCAGTGATGAAGTGGATTGTTCTTTGAAATTATGGGTTGATGATACTGCAAATATTCAAGTGGATACAAGATGATGACACCTTATTAAGGATGAGTCATTTAGTGGATCATCCTTAAATGATGATTTTATTATATTGATTAGATTTAATCACATAGATCACAATTTCTAAATAGTTTTTCTCTGTGCGCTACCTGCTACTTTTCTATTAACAAAACCAAACAAGTTGAACTTGGGTTCATATTTAAGCCAATAATCAATCCTCTAAATGACCCATTTTACAAATACATCAAACTCCAACAGGGCTTGAAAACATGGGAGATTTCGTCCTAGTATTTTGACACAACTTTTATTTTTCACAGCTCTTGCATGAAAATAGAATGTATCTTTTTGAAGCAGCTAATTTAATATTTTCTACTTGATTTCTTTATTTTCTAATATTTTCATGGAGGAAAAAAATTATAATATGCTTATCATCCCTTCTCAGACTGAATGACCTAGAAATCTGTGGTATGTCTGAATTAATTATTAAGCCTTGTCTTACCTTCCTAGTGATACAGAGTGCTGTAAAATTTGGAACATCAGGGTTCTAAAGTCTGATTTGGATAGCACCCTGAATAAAATGTCTACTTTCATGTGACTCTTTTCCCTCAATATGTTTAATTTTGTTGTTCAGACCTGCATTTGGAACCATAGTAAATGGATGGAAAACTGGGGGGAAGGGGGGATCAGCTGTCAGGTACTATAACTAAAAGTTATATTTTATAGACACAGTGGTTGTTTATGTGAAGCCCAAGTTTAGAAAAAAAGAAGCATGCTCTGTTTTCCATTTTATTGCCATCCCTGTTCAGATGCCCACTAGCTTTCAGCTGGGAGAATTATTTGTTTGCAGTTTTTATTGAGAACTTGCTGTGCACAGGCACTGTGAGTTAGGCTTTGGGGATGACACATCAGTAAACAAGTGAAGTCCTTGGCCACATGCAGCTTAAATTCAGTGAACTCAAGGTGAATTTTAAAAGGCTTTGCCCCAAACCCTCTAGCAGGATCTCACCAGGTAGAAAAAGATTTTCCTTCCTTGTATAACTGCAATAGACAATGTATATCCATAATAACTGAGTATCTGTTTTTATGAGACAGAGGACACATCCCTAGGGAGAGGCATGCCTGAACAAGAGCGGTGGTAGTAGAAGGGGTCAGTTCCTACTGTAGTAAGACAGATCCCCCAGCCAGCTAGTTTACACTCCTTTTTAGACCAATAACGCCCTATAGAGCCATGTTTAAATGTCACAGCCCTAATCCACCCCTGCTTGTGTGGCCTCAGTCTCCCCTTTAATCCTCACCTCCTATGACATCATGATGTGTGTTAATGTTCCAGAACCATGATTTACAGAATGACACTGTAGCTGCAGCATTACTTCCTAGCACATTGTGTCCACCAGCCAACATCCTCTATTGCTTCCAAGGCCACCTTGGATGTTACCTTCTCCATGGATTTGGCCTCACCAAGGATATTTATTCCTTTCTTCCCTTGAACTATTCCCGTGGCACTTAGGATCTTTCTTGTGGCATCCCATACAGCATTGTATATTTTATTATGGTTATTTTATGCCTACATACTAGCTCATTAGCCTAAGAAGCCAAAGTCATGTCTTGCTACATTGCCATGAGAGGACCAGATCTTCAGGAAATATTCTTTAAATAGAAGAAATGCATCTTGGGAATCAATTTTTATAGGCTCTGTTCCCATTCGCATTTGATGACTGCCGTATTGTTGTTGTGTTTTCTTTTGCACCTTAGCTCCAAACTCTTCACATTAGTTGTATTCCATATTCTACATGAATTTCATAAAGAGACAAAAGTAGGTAATTAATATATTATTGTGAAATTTAAAGAAAGGGCAAGAAATGATTCAGCATTATCTGTAATCTTTCAATTTTCTCATGTACTTAAAACTAGGCTTAAAATATAAAGTATTTTTAAACATGGTTCCTATATTTTATTTTTTGGAAAAACTTGCTGAAGTTAGGTTCACATTCAATTTGAATCTTGACATTTTTCGAGCTCACCCTCCCTAGTAAGCCCCTTTGTTAAAAACAATTCCTAAACACAGGGGTATAGATAACCCCCTCTCTGCAATAGACTTTGAATAACTCTTTTCAAGTAAATAGAACATGAAGACAAGCCATAGAGAAGAGGCTCAGTCCTAAGTGAGAAGAGCTGTGTATAATGTAACTCCTGGCCTGCAAGGTCAAGGAGAGGATGAGAGGTGATGCTTGAGAGTATTATGAAGAATAGAGATAAGAAAGACCATAAATAAGTGCACTCAGATTGTATCTGCAAACATCTGCAATATATATACGTATATACATATATTTGCATATATACACATGTATGTATTTAACATTTTTTATTGTAAAATATAACATATATACAAAAAAGCAATATATTTCAGAATATATTTTAATAAGTAGTTATAGAACAGATTTCAAAGTTCAGGATGGGTTACAATTCCACAATTTCAGGTTTTTCCTTCTACTATTCCAAGACACTGGAGATTAAAAGAAATATCAATATAATGATTCAGCAGTCATTTCTTAAATCCTAAGTTTTCTAACTTCTCCTTCTCCTTTGATCCTTCTCCCAATCTTCATGGATATTTGGGCTATGCTCATTCTAACTTTTTCATGTTGAAAAGGGAAGTCAACAATATGGAATAGGGGATGGAACTAGGTGATGTTCTAAGAGAGAGGCTGGGCCCTCTGGGATTCAATGCCTAACTGGCATAGGAACCATCTAGAGGTTGGGAGTTTCTGGAAAGTAAACTTAGCGCCTGAAACATTTTTAAAATCTCAACTAGAGCCCTAGGTGTTCTTTAGGGTTAACAGGAATGATGTTGGTTGGGGGTTGGCAAACCATGGCTATTAGCAATATCCAACTGAAGCTTGCCTGAGATAACCTTCAGAAGAGCCGCTCAAGCCTATTTGAACTCTCTTAGCCACTGATGCTTCATTCTGCTACATTTCTTTTTTCCTCTTCTGGTTAGGAAGATGTTGCCGATCCCATGGTGCCAGGGCCAGGCTCATTCCTGGGAATCATGTCCCATGATGCCAGAGAGACTCATTCCTGGATGTCATGTCCTGGGGTAATGATTTTTCCTTGCAGAGTTGGGCTTAGAGAGAGAGAGAGAGAGGCCACATCTGAGCATTAGAAGAGGTCTCCTGGAAATAACTCATGTACAATTATAGGTAGGCTCAGCTTCTCTGCTACAGAAATAAGTTTCATAAGGGCAAGCCTCAAGATCAACAGTTTGGCCTATTAACTTGGGAGTCCCTAATATTTGAGAGAGTACCAGGGTTTCCCCAGGTGGTAGAGTTTAATAGTTTCATAATTTTTCTCCAGTGCCTCAAGGGATTTTGCCAATACTTTATAATTATCTACCCAACATACTCTGGGATGTATCCAGTATTACATTAAGCTATATAGAATTATAAGCACTCATTCCCTTTCTGGATTCCATGTTATTTGGGTTGTTTAAATGAGCTATCCAGGAAGGTTGAGTTAGATTGTGTGCTACAGAAAATTTTAGGTTTTGGGCGAAATAAACCTTTCTTCCTTTGGTCTCATATAGTAGATGAGGCTCTAAAATAAAGAAAATATCTTCCACCTTGTATTATGACTTGTCTTGGTCCCACAAGCTTGGCTTCCTTCTTATCTCTAATTGAAGCTGATCTCTTTTTCGGTTTCTTTAAGTTTTTGTCTGTACCCATTCTGACTTTCGGAGCTGAAGAACTCCAACTTTGAATCTAGGTAACTAGAGTTCCAGGAACCTGGAAATATGAGGTTATAAACATATAGCACAGCATTTCAGAGTCTTGAAATAACAAAACTCCAGACTAAATGTGACTGCTATAAAAGCTTACACTCTAGGTCCCAATTTTCTTATAAGTGTTTTCTAAAAGAGACAATGCAATGTTTGTTCTTTGGTTTCTGGAGTAGTTACACGACATAATGTCCCCAAGATTTGTTCATCTCATGCATGCCTCACAACTTTGTTCCTTTCTATAACCACACAATACTCTGTCATATGTATACACCACCATTCGCCTTTCTGCTTCTCAGTCGATGTACACTTCTGCAATCACCATCCATTGGGCATCATGGATAATGTCCAAACTATACAGTCCATGTCTCACAGTATCCTCACTTAGTTGTACAAACATCAACACTCTCAATTTTAGACAATTTTCGTTGCTCCAAAGAGAAAAATAACAGATAAATATACTCTCATCAAATAGAAAATGTAACCCCCTCTCCCCTTAAGTCTTTTCCCTCTCAGTGATTTACCCTTGGTATTGTGGTATTGCTGTGGTATTGTTCATGTTTTCCTTTTAGCAATAGGCCATAGAATGCAACAGTCATTTCCCCCCAATCCTGCACTATTATTGACTCTTGGTACAAGAGCCATGCTTTTGAAGTAGTTCATGCAAGAATTTATTTTGTATTTGTAGTGTTAATCAGTGGTGAGTAGGGCTCTTTATAACCCCTTTCAATCATATTCACCTTCAAAATGTAAATATTACTTATAACCCCACTAATGATCTACAATCACTTCTATCCATTCCCTTATATTTAAGTCAACCTCATTAGGTAGCCATTCACACATCTCTACCTTCTGTGTATCTCTAAGTTCCCTATAGTCTACATTATAAGTCTCTAAGTTTACCTTTACCAGGGTCACAATAGTGAAAGCATACAGTATCTATCCTTTTGTCTCTGGCTTATTCCACTCAGCATTATGTCCTCAAGGACCACGTATGTCATGCTTCAGGACCTCATTTCTTCTTACTACTGCATGGTATTCCATCATATGTATATACCACATTTTGTTCATCCACTCATCTATTGATGTGCACTTGGGTTGTTTCCATCTTTTGGCTATTGGGATTAATGCCTCTATGAACATCAGTATGCAAATGTCAGTTTGTTTCACTGCTTTCAGTTCTTCTGGGTATAAACTGAGTAGTGGTATTGCAGCTTGTAGGAGCAACTTGATATTAAGTTTTCTTAGGTACTGCCAAGCTGTCTTCCACAGTGGCTGTACCATTATACAGTGAATAAGTATTCCAATTTCTCCACATCATCTCTAGCATTTATAGTTTCCTGTTTGTTTACTAGCAGCCACTCTTATAGGTATGAGGTGATATCTCATTGTAGTCTTGATTTGTATTTCCCTTATAGCTAATGAAGATGAACATCTTTTCATGTGCTTTTTAGCCATTTGTATTTGCTTTTTGGAAAATGTATAATTCATACCATACCTCTAACCCATTTTATAATTGGGTTGTTTGTTCTATTGTTGTTGAGTTGTATGATTTCTTTATGCATATAGGATATCTAGCCTGCCTCTTCATCAATGGCCATTTATTGAAAAGACTGTTCTGGCACAGTTCAGTGGATTTGGGAGTCATGCCAAAGATCAATTGATCATAAATTTGGTGATCTATCTCTGCACTCTCGATTTGCATCCATTGGTCAATATATCTATCTTTGTTCCAGTACCATGTTGTTTTTTGACCACCATTGCTTTATAATAAGCTTTAAAAATCAGGAAGTGCTCCTACTTTGTTCCTCTTTTTTAGAATGTTTTTAGCTATTCAAGGTCTCTTTCCCTTCCAAATAAATTTGATAACCAGCCTTTCCAACTCTTCACATTAGGTTGTTAGAATTTGATTAGTATTGCTTTGAATATGTCAATTAATTTCTGTAGAATTGACATCTTAACTACATTTAACCTTCCTCTCTATGACCATGGAATGTCTTTCCACCATTTAGATCCTCTTTGATTTCTTTTTAGCAATGTTTTGTAGTTTTCTGTGTACAGATCCTTTATGTCCCTGGTAAGGTTATTCCTAGATATTTGATTCTTTTAGTTGATATTTTGAATCTATTTTTTCCTTATTGCCCACCCAGTTAGGTCATTACTTGTATATAGAAACATTACTGATTTTTGTACATTAATCTTGTATCCTCCTACTTTGCTGAATTTATTTATTAGCTCAAGTTGCTTTGTTGTAGATTACTCAGGATTTTCCAGGTATAGGATTATGTCCTGTGAAAATTATAAAAGTTTTACTTCTTCCTTTCCCATTTGGATACCTTTTATTTTGTTCTCCTCCCTCATTGCTCTAGCTCGAACTTCTAGTACAGTACTGAATAATAGTGGTAACAGTGGGCATCCTTGTCTGGTTCCTGATCTTAGGGGGAATACTTTCAATCTCTCACCATTAAGTATGATGCTGGCTGTGGGTTTTCCAAATATGCCCTTTATGATATTGAGGAAGTTTCCGTTGATTCCTACTGTACTAGTTTGAAGATGTTATGTACCCCAGAAAAGCCATGTTTGATCCTGATTCAATCTTGTGGAGGCAGCCATTACTTTTAATCTCTATTCAGCACTGTAGGTTGGAAAGCAGATTAGATTGTCTCCACAGAGATGTCACCACCCAGCTGTGGGTGTGGCTTTTGATTAGATGGAGATGTGACTCCATTCCAGGTAGGTCTTGATTAGATTGCTAGAATTTTTTTAAAAGGGGAAATGTTTTGGAGAAACGACAGAAAGGAGAGAGCTAGAGAAATAACAGAAGACTCAGAGCCGACAGAAACTTCACAGCAAAGCTGACACAAATGTGGACATATGGAGAACAAGAGACATAGTTGTTTAGAGATGTTTGGAGCCCAGCAAATGTCCCACTGAGATGTTAAACAAGCCAGAACCTGGAGAGAACCAAGGGAAGCCAAGTGATGAAAGCCAGCCCTGGAGAGGTAAAGTGAGGAACCTCCAGAGTTACAGTGGCTGAAAGCAATGGTGCCTAAGAGCAATGGACCAGTATACCTTACCAGCTGATAGAGGTGTTGCAGGCACATCGGCCTTCCTTGAATTAAGGTATCTTTCCTTGGATGCCGTAGTTTGGACATTTCCACAGGCTTAGAACTGTAAACTTGTAGCTTTAAATTCCCATTTTTAAAAGCTATTCCAGTTCTAGTACATTGCATTCTAGCAGCTTGCAAGCTAATGCACCTGTCTTTTGAAGTTTTTATCAGAAAATGATGTTGAATTTTGTTTAATGCCTTTTCAGCATCAATCGAGATGATCATGTGATTTTCTCCCTTTCAATTTGTTAAAGTACTGTATTATATTGATTGACTCTCTTGTGTTGAACCACCTTTGCATTCCTCATATAAATCCCACTTGATTGTAGTATAGAATTCTTTTTAATGTGTCTTTGGATTCAATTTGCTATTATTTTGGTTGAGAATTTTTGCATCTGTTCATTAAGGAGACTGGTATGTAGTTTTCCTTTCTTGTAACATCGTTATCTGGATTTGGTATTAGAATGATATTAGCTTCATAAAATGAGTTAGATAGTGTTCCTTTTTCCTTGATTTTTTTGAAGAGTTTGAGCAGGATTGGTGTAATTTATTTTTGGAATGTTTGATAAAATTCCCCTGTGAAGCCATCTGGCCCTGGGCTTTACCTTGTGGGAAGATTTTTGATGACTGGTTGTGGTTGGTCTGTTAAGACTTTTCTATTTCTTCTCGAGTCAGGTTGTTCATGTGTCTCTAGGAATTTGTCCATTTCATCTCAGTTGTCTGTTTGCTGGTATTTAGTTGTTCACAGTATCCTTTTGTGGTTTATTTTTGTTGCTTCAGGGTCCATGGTAACTACCCCCCGCCATTTCTGATATTGTTTATTTGCATCCTTTTGTACTTTGTCAGCCTAGCCACGGTCCCATTGATTTTACTGATTTTCTCAACGAACCTACTTTTGGGTTTATTGATTCTATTTTTTTGTTGTTCTCTAATTCATTTATTTCTGTTTTAATCTCTGTTTTCTTTGGGGTTAGTTTTCCATTCTTTCTCTAATTCCTAAAGGTGATCAGTTATGTTCTTGACTTTTGCTCATTCTTCATTTTTAGTATAGGCATTTAGTGCACTTCCTTTGCCACATCCCATAAGTTCTGATATGTTTTACTCTCATTTTCATTCATCTCCAAATATTTACTGATTTCTCTAGCAATTTCCTCTTTGACCCCCTGATTGTTTAAGATTGTGTTATTTAATCTCCATATATTTATGAAAGTTCTCGGTCTTTGGTGGTTATTGATTTCCAACTCCATTCTGTTGCCATCAGAGAAAGTGCTTTGAATAATCTCTTATGTGTTTTTAAATTTATAATGACCTGTTTTGTGCCCCAGCATCTGATCTTCCAGGAGAACATTTCATGAGCACTATAGAAGGATGTATATCCTAGTGTTTTGGGGACTGTAACGATTATATATGTCTCTTAGATCTAACTCATTTATCACATTGTTCAATTCACTATTTCCTTGTTTATTCTCTGTTTTGTTGTTCTATCTATAGAGGAGAGTGGTGTAGTCTTGTTGAAAGTAGTCTTGTTGAAATGTCTATCCCCCCCTTCAGTTTTTCCAATGCTCGCCTCATATACTTTGGAGTTCCTTGATTAGGAACATAAACATTTATGATTGCTATTTCTTCTTGGTGAATTGTCCCTTTTATTAATATATACTGTCCTTCCATGTCTCTTATGACATCACATTTAGAGTCTATTTTGTCTGATATTAGTATAGCTACTCCTGCTTTCTTTTGTTTCCAGCTTGCATCGGACATCTTTTTTTATCGTTTCATTTTCAATGTATTTGTAATCTTGGATTTCACATGTAGCCCTTATTAGCAGCGTATAGATAGATCATATTTTTAATCTATTCTGCCAATGCTTATCTTTTAATTGATGACTTTAGTCTGTTAATATTCAACATTATTACTGTAAATGCAGTTCTTAAATCTACCCTTTTATCCTTTTGTTTTTATTTGTCAGATCTATATATTCTTTTCCTCCTCGCTCTCTCTTTTCATCCTTTTGGTTACCCTTACAGATGATGTCCTTCAGTTGTGTGCCCTTCTCCAGGCCTCCCTCTTCTGTCTGTTGTTTCAGCCAACAGAATTCCCTTTAGTATTTCTTATAAGGCAGGTCTCTTGTTGATCAATTCCCTCAGCCTTTATTTGTAAAAATTTTGTTCTCTTCCTTACTTTATTCCTGGATAAATAATCCCTCACTGGAAGTCTTTCTCTTCCAGGACCTTAAATGTATCATACCACAGCCTTCTCACCTCCATGTGCCTGTTGAGTATTCTGAATTCAGTCTCATGTGGTTTTCCTTGTATGTAGTGAATCACTTTTCTCCTGCTGCTTTCAGGACTTTCTGTTTCTCTCCAACATTTGACATTCTGATTAATATGTGTCTTGGATTAGGCCTATTTAGATGTATTCTATTTGGGGTTCATTGGCCTTATTTGATTTGCACATTTATATCTTTTATAAGGGTTGGGAAGTTTTCCCCAATTATCTCATCAACTAATCTTTCTAGCCCTTTACTCTTCCCTTTCTCTTCTGGAACATCAATGATATTCATCTTTCTTGCTATTTGTTCTGTTGTGTACTCAAATTCAATTGTCCTGTCTTCTGGTTCACTTATTCTTTTTTTTTTTTTTTTTTTTTTTTTTTTTTTTTTTTTTTTTTTTTTTTTTTTTTTTTTTTTTTTTTTTTTTTTTTTTTTTTTTTTTTTTTTTTTTTTTTTTTTTTTTTTTTTTTTTTTTTTTTTTTTTGTCTGTTGAAATCTGCTGTTGTGTGTCTCTTGTATATTTTTAATTTGTTCGACAGTATCTTTCATCTCTATGAGATCTTCTATTATTCTATTTATTCTTTCAAATTCTTCTTTATGCTCTTCTAGTGTCTTCTTGATATCCTTTATGTCATTAGACAACTCATTGAATTTTTTAGGAGATTTATATGGACATCTTTGATTAGTTGTTTCAAATTCTGTGTCTCCTGTGGTGTTTTATTTGGTCATTTGGGTCGGCCATATCTGTCTGCATCTTCGTGTGCTTTGTGATTTTCTGTTGCTTTTGAGGCATTTGATTATCTTGATAAGTTACTTTGAAAGTTGATTTCCCTCATTCATCTAAGGCTTTGTATTTGCTTGGGTTTGTCTTAAATGTCTCCTTTTGTATTTGGTTTGTCAGTAATTCCCTGCAAAACCAGAGCCCGAACCTCATGTGTGGTATACAACTCTACTATAGGGTCTATTAGAAGCCAGGCAGAGAAGCAGTTTTCTAGGCTGCACTTTCGCTTCATCCCAGCAGAAGGCACTCTTAGCCACCTCTTCTCCTTAGATCAATCTTTCCCCAACTGTAGCCAGTGGATAAGCTGGATGGAGACCGGGTGAGCTCTGAAAACCATCAATGCCAGGGCTGATGAGTGAGCAGTGTGCACTTTGGTGGAGACTCCATTTGTGGGCCTAATGTGTCTGGTGGCCCCGAGTCTACCACTTGAAATGTCCTTTGGCTGTGAGACGAGATATTTTGTTGGCCTTTGCCCCCAGCCAACCTAGAAATACCTGCCAGTGTGGCTCAATGTACTTCTTCTTCCCCACATCTCCGGCCATGCATGCCTGAGGGGCAGGGCCTCCGTGGGGAAAGGGAAGCAGTATTAGGATGCAGTGTATCTCTTTCCCTGGCCAGTTGTCAGACTGGCTCCTCTCTGATTCTCCCCTTCCTCCCAGGGGGAGAGTCCCCTTAGTCTCTGCAAAAGAAATAAGCATACACAGTGGCTTGTCTCAGGTCAGGGACAGGCACTGCACTGGCTGCATGGTCTTTGTGTGCAGGGAAAGCAAGTCTGCCGGCCTTTGGGTTCCCCATGGGACTTCCCACCTGCAGAGCCAGGAAGGAATAACTTCCAAGCTAGCTGCAAGGGTAAACTGGGATATGGAGTCATTCCACTCCTATGGGAGCCACACTTTCCTGCATGCAGCCACTTGCCCCCAATGGGATCATGAACGAACACAGTCACCCTGTTCCTTCTATCCCAATTTGTTAACTTTTTTGTCCAGACCTCCCTCTATTGTGTAGGATACCTTCTCTGGTCACTTATACCTTTGAACTGCAGCCCTGGCTGTTTTTCTATCACCTTTCTTATTGTCCCATGAAGCAGGGGTGAACTCAGCCTCTCCTGTTCTGCCATCTTCCTGGAAGTCTAAAATACACTTTTGTAGTATATTGTCTTTATAAGAATGAGAGAGAGAGAGAGAGAGAAACTTTATGTTTAAAGCTGGGAATGCAGTTCTCATGAATTATAGCTAAGAATAATACAATTTCCTATTTTCTTGGCAGGTCATCCTGTTTATCTGTCAACCCCAGGAATCATAGGTATCTTTCTGTCTCTTAAGCCTCAAGACTATTTGCCCAAGTATACTGGGTCTCTTCAAAGGGGTCTTTGAGACTCAGCCAACATCTTCTCTTTCATCTCAGTTCAGGTTAGCATTTATTGAGCAACTAGTCAGATACGGTAATTGGCTGATGGTAGAACTGTGTATTAGATGGAATAATGTAATTCTGACAGTCTATAGGTAAAGACAGATACATAAAAAGATACTGGCTTAGGCTCAGCCTCTCAAGCTATAATTTAAGAGTGATTCTGAATTCCTCCCATGCATTTCTAATTTTGCCCTCAACCCTACCTTCATGCAATCAGTCACCAAATCCTTGTGATGTCATTCTTAGTATCTCTCAAATACATTCTTTGCACTATTTTCACTGCATCCTTTATACCCTTCTCACCTTCTGTTTGAGGTTCTATTGCAGCTTCCTAAACAGTCTATTTTTCTATAGTTCAGTACCTGCCCTCTGTTTTACTACTTGATTGATCTCTTTGAAATACCTATATGATCATGTTCCTTCCTTGCTTTCTGTTTTTATTCCTGTGGTGAGAGAAGTCTATACTATACCTCCCTACCTTTCTTGCTTACCTGTGCTCTCCTTAAACTCCAGTGCTGTTCACTCTGAACCTGACTTAGAATGATGGAATGAATGAAATGAGTCTTTTATATTTTGAGCATTTTCTGTTTGGGTCCCCTGTTTCATTACATGGACTTAGTCCTCTCTGAAGTGGTCCTTTGGACATATCTTCACTGTGTATTATTGTAGAAAAAAAACTTCATAAATTTCTATTTTAGATAAGGGGAGAAACAGCAGTAGTAAAGGGAAGCTGGAGATTAGTTTTAAAAGAAAATGATTTTCAAAAATTGGAAAGGTATGATTAGTCATATTTCCAGTTTTGTGCAACCAATTTATAGAAATATATTTTAAATCACAGCCCAGTGTGTGTGTGTGTGTGTGTGTGGTCATTAATTCATTTATTCAGCAAATATTTCTTGAGCTCTTACTATTATGCAGGTACTATTTGGATATTGGTAAAGGAATGAACAGGAGAGACAAAGAACCATGTCTTCATGAAGCTTATATTCTAATCAAGAACACAGATAATAATTAAAGAAGATATGTTATATTAGAAAATATGAGTGATTTTGAGATTGTGAATGGAAGCTATATTAATATATATCAATAGCTACACCCATATCTATCCTATATCTTTGGGTGTATATTCCCGTACCTATATACGTATATATTCATATTTGAAAAGAACTGATGCTCCTTTTATCTACCTTGTGAACAAACAAGTAGAATGTATGGAATAAAAATAAATAATAAGGGGAACAAATGCTAAAATAAATTTAGTTTGAAATGCTAGTGATCAATGAAAGTGAGGGGTGAGGGGTATGGTAGGTATAATCTTTTTTTTTCTTTTCTGTGTTCATTTTATTTCTTTTTCTATTGTCTTTTTATTTCTTTTTCTGAATTAATGCAAAAGTTCTAAGAAATGATGAATGTGCAACTAAGTGATGATATTGTGAATTACTGATTATATATGTTGATGTTTTATTTGGTTTGTTAATTTTTTTAATCAATAAATAAATTTTAAAAAAGAACTTCATGTATTAACTCATCCCTTTACTTATTGTGATGAATTCTGAATTTTTCCTCCAACTATTTTCTGTTTTATTTCATTTATAAAAATGATTGCTATAACCCACTGGTTTGATTTCATGACACACTAATACATGGAGTTCACAATTGAAAAAACACTGATTAGATAAAGGAAGTATAAAATGTATCACCATGTGTAGTCAATATTCTCTCAATTGTGTAGTCAGAGAATTTATAATATAATTTTAGCATCAAAAGTCCATATTTTCACAAGTATTTCACTTTGTCAGAAAAATTTAATTTCATAATCTTCATCAGCTTTCCATTGTGTGAAGTATCACCACTTGAAATGCAATGAGCATTTTTATGAGTGTAATTATGTAAGAAATTACTCTCTTGTGTGCTGTGTTAACATTGGAATACATTTTTCATAGGATAATAGTTGGCTCAATTCTTTAGATAATTTTAATACTAAAATTTAGACATTTACTTTGACTTCTAATTGGAGACTGTGGTGTATCAGGTAGTTACAATTTTTACAATTTAATTATACTTATATTTTTGCAAAATTTTTGTAAAAATTTTGAATTTGGGTTAACTCTTTTTTTTTCCATTGATGATACTGTCATCTAAAGATTAATAAGAGGTGTATTTTCTTAATATTTTTCAAACTGATGCTGCAGATATGTTTCTTCTTTTAAATCATAAAGAGCCACAAATATTTTAGCAAGCTATGATAAAGTTTAAAATGCATGATTCTGAAGCATTGTGGATGCTCCAGCTCTATCCGTGTTTATCAGAATTGTGATGGGATGCGTTTTTATTGAAATAAAAACCACAGTCTAGCCAGTGAAGTGGGTCATCAATTATGTAGAATTAAAAAAAGCACTTTTGCTTTAAAAGTTACTTCTTGTTTATCTCATGTAGTGGAAATTTCAAGATAATACATGTCTTTGTTTTTACATTTATTCCTAATAATAGCAAACAACTCATCTTATCATATATGTACTTGCTTTTAAATATAAAGACAAATAATGTAATTATATAAAGCTAACTGTGTCAACATATTAATTTAGGACATTAACATTTAGCTCTATCCTTTATGTGGTTACATAGGGCAAATTTAATTATTGATAAAGCAGATAATTAATGAAATTTAATTCATTCTTATCTTTAAAGGTAATAATAGCTGCAAACTGTAGTCTTCAAAATTTAAGATAGGCAATAACCAAAACTACTCAATAAGGGTACTGAATAATGGGATGGTATTTTGCAACCATCTAAGTTTCTTTGGATTAGATTTTAAATATATGATGCTCTGTCTCAAAAATAAATGACAGTTTAAAGTATAAAGTAAATTGTGTTGCTTCTCATTTCCTCACTATAAATTAAAATAGTTTATAACAAAATATATGTGGCATTTGACAGTGTGGCTTAGGTTAGAATTCCACTGTTATAATGTGTCAGAAATGAGAGGTTAAAAGAGAGGGATGCACACATTCACAGTTTTCTGCCTCAAATTAGTAGTAAATTAGAAAGTGCAAAATGCTGTGAATATAGTAAATGAAAGAAGAGGGTAAGAAAAAATTACAATTTCTGATGGAAAGTCAACTCATTTTGAGGAGATAACCAGAAATGAAATATTTCCCCATCATTCTTTCTCATACATACCTGGGTAATAGGGGTGTGTGTAATATGTGCTTTACTTGGTTGTGTTTTACACATGTGTAAACACGTGTGTTTACTTATTTGGTTGTAAGTTTAACAGCATCCTTTATTGTAATTAAGGTAAAATACACATGACATAAATTCACCAATTTAACCATTTTTAATACGTGAAATTCACTTGCTTTTAGAGTATTCACAATGTTCTCCAACAGTCATCACTCTCTAATTCTGGGACATTTTCATCAGCCCCAGAATAAAAGCAGTCCCCATTAAACATTCCCTATAATTCCCACCTCTCAGTACCTGATAACCATCAATCTGTTTTCTACCTTGTTTTAATTTCCTAGGCTGCTCAAACAAATGCTAATAAATGGGTTGGGTTAAACAGTGGAAATTTATTTGCTCATGGTTTTGAGGCCAGGAAAGTGTCTAAATCAAGGCATCTTCCTAGCAATGCTTTTTCCCCAAAGACTGGCATTGTGGCCCTGGCTGTCAATGCTTCTTGGTTCCTCTGTCACTTGGCAAGACACGTGGCAGCATCTCCTGGTCTCTTCCATCTCTTCCAGGTTCCATTTCACCTTCTTCCAAGTCAGCTTCTTGCTTCCTGTGGCTTTCTCTCTTTCTATCTGAATTTCATTTCCTTATAAGGGACTCCATTAAGAGGATTCAGACCCTTCGTCATGGGGCTGGGTCACACCTTACCTGAAATAGCCTCATCATAAGGTCCTACTTGTAATAGGTTCACACATGAAAGAACAGATTAAATTTATGAATATATTTTTCATATGAACATACAGTTTTAAATTAACACACCCCACTGTCTGGATTCCAAAAAGACATTTTTTTTAGTGTATGCTTAATATGTCCATTCCATCACAATATCACAAAATTCTTAACTCATTTCAGTACAGAATTCCATCGTAATTGGCCATGAATGTGGTCAGTCTTGGGGCACAGTTCCCCTCTGTCTGGGGCCTGTGAAACCTAGAGAACCAATGATCCGCTTCTAATATTCAGTGAGGGGCAGACACAGGATAGACATTTCCATTTCTATAGGGAAAAATTGAAAGGAAAACAGGGTTATGGGTCCCAAACAATTGTGAAACATAGCAGGGTATATTCCATTAAATTTCAATGTCTGAGGATCAACTATGGACTTCTGTTTTGTTTTCTGGGCCTGTTGGAGCAGCAGCTCCACCCTTTCCAAGAGCTTGTAAAGCAGACATGCTCTCCTCGAGGACTGCAGTGATGGCTCCACCCTCTCAAATCTTGAGGATTGTGGCCAAGCTCGCCATAGTCCCCAGGGCATCTGGGGTTTTGCTTTCCCGAAGCTCAGAATTTTCCAAATCATCAGTTTCTATTTCCTTATGCCCAGTTCAGTTGTCAGCTTATCCATTTCCTCTCCAATTTTACTATAAACTGCAGGCTGCCCTTTGCACACTTAGCCTGGAAATCTCAGCCAAATATCCAAATTCATTATTCCCAAGTTCTGCTTCCCATCTGGCATCAGAACTTGATTTTGTCACATTCTCTGCCACTTTAAAACAGGGATCACCTTTTCTCCAGTTTCCAATGACACATTCATCATTTCCATCTAACGCCTCATTGGAAGAACCTTTAGCACCCATATTTCTGTCAGCTGCCTCTTCAAACTAATCTAGGCCTTTTCTGTCAAGTACCGCACGCTTCTCCCATTCCTGCCCAGTACCGAGTCCAAAGCCGTTTCTACATTTTTGGTGTTTGCAATAGCAGCACCCAATTTTCCTGGTACCACAATCTGTTTTAGTTTCTTAGGCTGCTGAGGCACATACTATGAAATGGGCTGGATTAAGTCTGGGAAAAGTCCAAATCAAGGCATCATCGAGTTGGTGCTTCCTCTCTGGAGAGAATTCTTTTAGGTTCCATTTCAGCTTCTTGCTTCTTGTGACTTTCTGTCTCTCTCTGCCCAAATTTCATCCTCTTATAAAGGACTCCAGAAATAGAATTAAAGCCCATCCTCATTGAACTGTGTCACAGCTTATTAGCCTCATCAAAAGGTCCTAATAATGGGTTCAAACAACACAGGAATGGATTAAATTTAAGAACATGTTTTTTTTCTGGCATGCATACAGTTTCAAACCACCACACACCTCTATGGACATATGTATTTTGGACATTTCATAAAAATGAAATCATTCAGTATATGGCTTTTGTGTCTAGCTTCTTTCACTCAGCATAATGTTTCAGTGTTTTCAAGGTTTATCTATATTGTAGCTTTTATCAGTATTTCGTTTTCTTCAATGACTGAATAATCTATTGTATGGATATACCTTATTTTTTCATCAGTTGATGAGCATTTGGGTTATTTCTTTATTTTTGGAGCATTAGAAATCATACTGCTGAAACATTTGGGCCCAAGTTTGTTTTCAAACACTTTTTTTAGTTCTCTTGATTATAGATCTAGGTGTGAAATGGCTTGGTCATATGGTAGCATCAGTTTGGATAGAAATGTTTGGGGTAGTTTAGGATGCCTAGTGAAGGAAACTGCCATTAGATGACCAGGCATGTACACCTTAGCTGGGTGTAGTCTGGAATTCATTCAAAATGCCTCTGTTCGTAAATGAAATCTGTCATTTATGAAGAGCAGAGCACTCTCCAATTTAACTCTCACGTTTTAATGTGTGCTAACAGTACCTTACAAAGAAGCTGCCAGAGACATCCTGGAAGAGTGGGCAAGAAAATAAGGCCCAAAGTTGTCTATGCAACCCCGTCCCTAGTATCTCATCCTTTATGCTCAGTGCCACCTCTCCTTGGGCTCAACCTGTGGTAGCTGAGAACTGTAAACATCGCATAAAGACGCAAATAAAAGAGCAGCTATAAAAACAGGTCTTATCCGTTAAATTCTGAGTTTGTTTTTAGAAAGTATGTCTTACTGGTTTAGGACACAGGATACATTTTTTGAAAATCTTAGTTTGTATCTGAAACTAGGCTGAGTGAGTGCTGTGGATTGTTTGAACTAAAGATAGAGTAGCATGGACCCTAGGTAGGGTCTCAGAAGCTAAGAAAAAGTTGAGAACCAAGCAAGATCTGAATATTGAAAATATATTTATTATACAGTTAACTATTCATTAAAAAATTCTTTAAATGGAGCTTTGACAAACGATTCGACTCTCATTCTCTCCCTTTCTATGAGGAACACAGACGCATTCATACACATTCTCACATTCCTTGGTCAGGTTGAACGGCCATGTTCTCTTTTTATATTGACGACACTGTCAGTACTAGTCAATGAGTGCACCGAATGAGCATGCTTCCTGCTTGACCTCAGAGGCCATTGGTTAGGGGAGAAAACACATGACCGTGCTCCCTTCCAGGCCTCACCTCTTAACTCCGGTGTTGGGATTTCTACACCTCCAGACCTCTGAGTTTATAGAGAGCCCCTCTTCTCTCAAAATGTGAACTTTGCCCCTGGATCCATAATAGGACTCAGATGTGATACTTCTTTTCATTGTGGTCTACAAAATGTAGAAATTGCCTGGTTCTAGTCAATTTGGAACATTTGTAGGGCAATTGACTAGATCGCACATCAATCTGATTTGGCAGTTATTGTGGTCAAAAACCTCAAATGCTATAAAACTGTCTGTCTCATTGTACATTTATGTTCAAGGTATAATAGACTTTATTCCCTCTTCAAATGTTTTTTTGAATAGCCAGCAAAACCTCAGAAACCGTGTGAGAAACTTCAGTATTCTCTACTGCCATGTCATTGTGCATGTTAGTTTTCTAGATACAGTGACTTGCTATATTAGTTCTCAGAAAAATTTAAAACTCATACTATAATGTAACAGCCCAGAAAATGTAGTATTCATAGTATTCTACTGCCAGAGGAGCCTTTATATTATATCTGTCTAAAATTTGCTATATGAATCCCCAAATGATTCAAATCAAATAGCTATGTTCAACATAGTCAAGTGGTTAATGATATTGCTTCAGAAGTCTTGATATAGAGTCTTCTACCACTTACTTAGATAAATTACTTCACTTGCATGTACCTTTGTTTTTTCCTCTGCATATTGGGAATAGTAGAAGTAACGAGCTCCTTAGACTATAATGAGGTTTAAATAAAGTGACGAAGAAAACAATTACAGGTACATAGCAAACACTCAATAAATGTGAGCTGTAATTATTGTCATTATTGAATAATTACACCCAAAGAGCCAACTTAATCCATAATTTTCTATAAAAAGTAACATAGCTGCTTGAGTTTTAGCCACAAAAAATTTTGCTCTAGAATGTCTCCATAAAGTACTTAAAAGTAAAGAAAAAATTATTTATAGAAGAATAATGCATTTTGCTTATAGAACTAAAAGTCATCGAAGGCAGAGTTATTTCAACTTGCACAGAGTATTTTTCTAACCAGAGTAAGGAATTTTGTCATATTTGTTTTGGTTTTTCTTTTATCTTGTTCATTCTGTTTTGCCTCTGAATGCACTTGGCATGGTGCTCTGTTTGCTTTTCGTACAATTGCTTCATTACTTACTCTCTGCAATTTAATAATGTATTATCCATCATGACATCAGGGGCATGCGTAAGGTCACCAAATACTCATGCATTTCCATTTGTAGATGTTTGTTGAGAATGGAACAAAGATTCAGATGTTCACTTACATTGTATAAGTTTTGTTCGCTTTTAAAATTTTCTCAAAACTCTATTTCCTAGAAAATCAATGTAGGTCAATAAAATCTGGTTGGAATGTTGAAATCTGGTTGAAATGCTCCCTTATATTTAGCCCCACCCAGGTTTTCTTTCAAAACTAGAGAGTCATTTTATTTACAAATTCAGTCATGTGAATTATGAGACAGCCTTAAACATTAGCAAAATAAATGTTGTCTAAAGTTAGCATTGCTAGCTTGATCCTATTAAGAAATTTTGAATGGTAATGTTTGTTGATTTTTTTGGTTGACCCTTTTTGTTGAGAAGATCAGTGTTATGTTTTTTTTTCCATCACACTATTTTTAAGGCATTTGATAAAGTAATTAATGCCAGGTTTTTAGCGTATCAACCATATATGCTGCACTTTTTTTTTCTCTCTCCCCCTTACCTTTCAGTCATCAGTGGGCTACATGCACAATAGCTGCACAAATGCACTCGCTTAGATTCCAGGCCATTGAACACAGTTACACTGGAAAAGGAAACTTCTTAACTATCACATGAAGATACCCCAGAATTTCTAGAACAGCTCTTATGTACCCTTGTCTACATAGAGTCTAAATAGGTAGATCTTGTCTAAATAGGTAGATCTTGATCTACCTATTTAAATAATCTTCTATGTAACCCGTGACTATTATGCATGGAGGTGTCTGAGTATAAAGATGGCTATACAGGTCAGAATATAAATTCTCAGTAGGAGAATATAATGAATTTTTTCCAGGGGCTGGGGTATAGGAGGGATATATTGAGTACATTAATGAAAACTTATGGGGAGTACAAGAAAGTTTGAAATTAATAGTCTTTACCAACCAAAAGAAGGTTGTTTCTATCTCATAATATGTGTTTTTAAATCAACAGTGGTTTTTAAAAAAGAAACCATTGTTTAAAACTTTGTTTTCAGTGGCATAACGCATCTGGTAGAAAAATTAGCATAGATTTTCAATGTTTAAGAATCTGATTAGCTGACTAAATAGTTTCTTAAGTTACAAGTGTCAAAGAAACAGATTACAGAGTGTAAGAAAAGTGCTTCTTGTTAATAATACACAATATTAAACAGATCCTTCAAATATACTAGGAAATGCACAGGCAAGAAACATAATAAATAATATATCAATCATTTCCTGAAATAATAAATGTTCCCTTAGAATACTATTTTATGAATATCCAGAGATTAAAGAAACACAAACCACAATTCCTACAACTGATACGAGAACACTTTTATGAAGTATTATAGGACCAGCCATGAACTTTCACCACTATTAACTTTCTCCCTCTTTTTTTAAAAATCATAAATAATTATTAACTTTACAAAATTACCTGTGATTATTTTCTAGTGCAGGATCCCTTAACCAAAAGGAAGTAACACACCATGTCAGGTTGCATAGTCACTACTTTTGTTGTTGTTGTCCCTTGAGATGAATTAAATGCTCTAACTTCCTTTACACTGTATTAACTGTAAACGTTTTGTAATATTCTTATGTTAAGAAGGAAACTTTTTACATATCATACTAGAATTAATATTATACTTTTAGACCACACCAGAAGAGTACAAGGGTTGCTGGGTTAACCCTGAGCATGATGGTAGGAAGACATAAAGAGGAAAACAAGCAAACAAACAAACAAAAAACTTTTATAAGTTTTTAAAGTCTTAAAAATGTCAGTGATCCAATTTGGCTGTTTTTATTTGCTAGTCAAATAACTACTCAGTTTTGACTTAAAGAAATTTTGAAGTTAGAAGAAAGATTACATATATAGTCCAGTAGTTTTCAAGTTTCTCTATTTAGCTACGTCAGCCTCTTAAAAATGAACTATTTAAGCACTGCGAAGGGGCCCTTGTCTGCTGTATATACATCATTCTAGCACCAGCAGCTAGAAAAGTGCCTGCCATGATGAATTGTTCAATAAATAAGTGTTGAAAAAAATGAAAGTGAAATCATAACTTAAGAAACAGATAAGAGCAAATTTTTCTGGTGAGTGCAGAATGAGCAGGCAAATTCAGCAACTCTCTTAGTCTCTTAAAAAGCCCCCTCAGATGGACATACTTAGAACTCTGGGCTCTATGATAGAGTTTGGAAATTATTGAGCTTAGTCCTCTCATTTAATGTATAAGAAAATTGAGCTCAGATCTCCTAGGATTCTTAGCTTCAATATATTTATTGTGCCTAGATAGTATATAGTTTATGGGAGTTAGAAAAGAGCAATCTGTGATATTCTTGTGGACCATTTTTTTTGTTGTTTTCAGGGAACTTATCATTGCAGGAAGATAAACCAGAAAAGAAAATGCCCTCTAACCCACCTACTATAAATCTAGGTGGTTATAACACACACCATGCTGTAATCATTTATATATTCAGAAGTAATACATGGTATTCTTTTCAAAAGTTATATGCTATTTCTTTAGCAAAAAATTATGATAGTATTATAGTTCAGTATGGCAAGCAGTTTTCTGCCCTTTATGGTTTAAAAAGGATCTCTATTTCAAATAAAAATGTATTCTAGTTCTGATTCACTAGGAGAAAAGTACTCCAAGAATATGCATATAGGTACACCCAAATGTGTGTATTTACTCACATATATGTATACCAAAAATTCACAGTTTAATAATTTGATCATAAGAAAATAACGTAAATGTGGAATACAGCGAATTCTGCCCCATGATGGATTTTTCAGTGAAATGAGCCTTACACTCATCTCAATCAGGATCACCTCCATTGTTCAGGGCTTAGGAAAGGGCTTTGATAAAATGTGTGATTAGGGAGGTAAAGATCAAGGCTTTAAAGAGAAGGTTTAGCAGAACAGAGGTCCAAGGAGCCTTTGTAAGCCCAACATCTCTCATTACACTTTGGCCAGAAGAAGGTTGAAAATTCACACCTGGAACCACTTGGAGAGTCAATATTAATCTTAAAATGATTTGACAAGTTTATTATGCTTCATTATTTTAATGAGCTATACTAGGACTTATTGTAAACTTTTAATATTAGTGACAGCAAATAGAAAATATCAGCATCTGTTTAAAAATTATGGAATACATGGATTTGTATGTCTGTTTAGCAAGAAGCCATTACACATAATTTATATATGCAATTATATATATATAACTTTGAAACAGAGTTGCTTTGTGTATGTTTATGATTATTTATTTATTTTTAAACAGGATAACGTGTATATACCTTGAATTGTAGATTTATGAGTTGAGTTGAGACATCCCCATTATCTGAAGAGTTGCCTAAATGCACCAAATGTATGGATAAATCATCTTACTTAATGTTTTTGATTATTCCTTCACACGCTGAGTTATTTTTAAAGAGAATAAATTTTGTTATATAGCTTTAAAATTGAATACACATAATAGATCATTTCAGAACCGAATACAAGCCTATGTTCCTTAAATGTTTTTATAAAAATCCATATTGGGGGTGCGAGGGTAGTTCAGTAGTAGAATTTTTGCCTGTCATGTGGGAGACCTGGGTTCGATTCCCGGCCATGCACTTCCCAAACCAAACAAACAAAAGAAACCAACAAAAACAAACAGACAAATTCAACAAAATGCTGCTGCAATAATGGGATACTCACATGGAAAAAGAATGAAATGTGACCCTGCCAAAAAGCATACAACAAAAATAAATCTACATGGATGAAACTTGAAGATATCATGTTGAGTGACATAAGCCAGACACAAAAGGATAAGTAGTATATGATATTACTGATAAGAAATAACTGGAATAAGCAAATTCATAGAATCAGAAATTAGAACACAGGCTACTAGGGACCAGAGTATGGGTAGGGATTGGGGAGTTAATGCTTAAATTATACAGAGTTTCTATTTGGGATGATGGAAAAGTTTTGGCAATGGATGATGGTGATAGTAGCACAATATTGTGAACATAATAAGCAGCACTGAAATATATATTTGAATGTGGTTAAAAGGGGAAATTTTAGGTTGTTCTAGAATAAAAATTTTAAAACAAAGACTGTACAACACAAACAATGAACCCTAATGTAAAGCATTATTATAGTTACTAGTACAATTGTACTAATATTTTTTCAAAGTATAACCAATGTATCACCTTAATGCATGGTATTAGTAATAGGAGCAGCTATACGGGAACTCTGTATTTTCTCCATGACTTTTCTGTAAACCTACAACTTCTCACATCTAAAAATATCTACCTTACAATTCAATACAGGACCAAGAACTTTTTAATGTGAGTATGTGTGAATGCATTCTTCTTCATTCCTTTAGTTTGTATTTCAGAGTACAGCAAATTAATCTTTTCCCCCTGCTATTGGTATAGGATCTGGATATGCCATTATTTTACAGGATTACTCAATTATAGATTATATGCATTCCAAAGTTTTTCACCGTGTCCATGATACAGAGCAGATGATGAGTTTATTTTGACATGAGGATGATTTCACACTTAAAGAGCTCTCAAACTGCTGACTTATGCCATTGAGAAGGTCTTCATAGCTTTCTTGAAACATACATTTTTATGTAGATTCTCTTATGTTGCCAGACTTCACATCTTTTTGGGATTTCAACAAATTATTTAAGATTTTCTCTACCAAAATAAATTGCATTTATATTTTCCAATTGCTGAACCATGTCTTGTCCAATAGGATAGAAACTAGCCATTTTAATTGTCATCATTGAGTCAATGTTGACTGACACATTGTTCTCATTGAAACATATGGCTAGCTCATAATTAATGGAAAATAATACAGTGGGCTGGTTTGGGTTAAATCAAGTAAAGCTCTACTTGAGGCAGCCGTGGCTGACATAATTTATGATGGTAATAATATCACACTTTAAATCAAATCAGTTCATTTCCTTTTTGGTGTTTTCCTTTTCTTCTCTGTTCCATTTCTTTTGCTATAGAATGTCTGTAAACCACATTTGTGTTAGTCTAAGTCAAGAGTAAACTTTTAAAATAAAGTGTGCAAAATGTGTTTATATTTATTCAAAAGATGTTTTCAATTACCATTAAATTCATTGTTGGTCTAATGTTAGCAACTTAAATATTTGAAGCTGTTCTCTAGAAACTAGATACTCATCCAAATTCTAAGAATCTAGTAGGTTCTTCATTTTGTGGTGGTTTTCCAAAACAACTCTTGATTGCTCAAAGCAGAAGAACCTTTGATGAGAACAGGTTTGGTGGAAATGCAGTGAGGGGATTAGTTGATGTCTCCCTTGGAATAAATCTGTCTCCCCCTTCCCACTCTTCCCCTGCCATCTTAGACTCTTTCTTCACGTAACTGATGCCAGGGCAGTTCCATATCCTTCATCTCTTTGGCTAAGTGAGTATTGTTTCCTATTTCACTGAGCTATCTTCCTCTGTGATGTCTCTTGGTCTTGTCTTTGTCTCTCGAATAGGTAGTTTCTTTGTGTCCTTTTCTTAATTTTGAGCACTAACTGAGAATACAGAATGCCCTCATTGTATTAGTTGGGATGGAGATTTAATGAAGCATAGATTTGTTTCTTGTTCATGCTACATGAACA
Organism: Myrmecophaga tridactyla; assembly: GCA_004026745.1. Taxonomy (NCBI): domain Eukaryota; kingdom Metazoa; phylum Chordata; class Mammalia; order Pilosa; family Myrmecophagidae; genus Myrmecophaga; species Myrmecophaga tridactyla. The sequence goes on from PVIY010001462.1 coordinate 76,200, forward strand.
GCACAGGCTACAGGGAAGGAGGGAGAGGTCCATGCTCTACTCCAAACAGCTAGGCTGCCTCCAGCAAGCAATGTGGCATTACTAGCTTAGCAAATGCCTTCAGGACTAATCTCACTCAGCAAGGGGAGAGAGCAGTGAAGGGGGATATGGGTCTTGGAATGTGGTGACCTAAAAGTGATCTGTTTCACTTTGTTCACAGCCCATTGGCTACAACTAGTCACATGGTCTTCACCCTTCTTTAAGGGAAACTGAAAACATGTCAGGAGGACACATGGAATATTTGGTGAGCCCTATGGTCTTTGCCGTATTCCTTGAACTGTTTAAAAATAAAACAAAGTGAGTCCATAAAAATTGGACTGCCCTGTATTAAATCCTGCAGCTGCCATGTTTCTCAAGCTGGGTGGATAATGATAACAACTGGCATGTATTTTAACAAATGAGAACCCCTGGCCATATGCCACACGTGTAAAATCAGAGTCTTCTGGTTGGGAGATGATCAAAAAGTTCCTCATCTAATTCTCACTAGACTTCAAATTTGGGAATAGAGGATTCTTGGACACAAAGACTCTGTTTGTGCTAGTGAGAAGTAAATAGTTTGCATCTTGGGATGTCCATCAGCCTCTGCAACCAAAACTACCCTCTTGTAAAAAACCTCTTATTGGTCTCACACAATTGCATGTGTTGAATCATAATAACAACTCTCACAAATGTTTAATATAATATTAAGAGAGAATGTTTATTGAGCATTTACCATGTGTCTGACATTGTGCTGAGGGTTTTACATTTTTTACTTCAAAAAATGGGTCGTAAGGTGACTATCACCTGAGGTGAGGTAACTGAACTTTAGGGAGGCTAAGTAAAATTCATCCAATGTGATAGGGAGGGGCAATTTATAAACCTGTAAGTTACAGAGATATAGAACCAATTTCAGTCTCTCTCTCAATCAGACACACACACAGACAAATACACAGGCATATAAACACTTTCATACTCCTCAAATCAAACAGACCTGGCACCCCCATGATCTTCCTGAATGTATAACCCTCCCCCCATGACATAGGTTTTCATTAATATCGGTTGGAAGAAATATATTCATACATTTAATATTTCTCTTGGGTTAGTACCTCAGTACAGTAAACTTTCATCTTTTTTTTTTTTTTTTGCTTCTCTTCATAGTCTTCCAGACCTAGGAACAGCTTCCCTGAGCACAAATGTGGGAAATTGCCAATATTGTGAATTTTCTCCCACTGGCCTGGTATGATCTGAGAGCTGGCAGTGGACGAGCTAATGGGAGATCCAATAACTTGCAACACAGCAAATATGAGTAGCTCTCTTAAAATAATACATCTCACAGGAAGAAACAGATTGCCTCATTTTAAACTACAGTTGAAACACTGTCAGTTTGAGAAGGCTGTAGTATTATTGAAGAACATTTTCATTTCAGAAGGAGGGCTTTGTACTTCCTGAATTTCAATTTATGTTATTTTGAACTTGGTTTCACACCAAAAGGACTCGGAGCTACATCATTGTAAGTGGAAAGGCAAGATTAAGAAAGGAGGACAAAAGCCAGCATCCTCCTGATTTTCTTTTACAAGTACAAAAGTAATCTTTTATAAAAACACAACAAAGTAGCAGGTGTGTAGCACTTAGAGAAATGCCACAGGAGCAGAGTCACATTCACATAAATAATAAATTATAGTGATGAGCCTCTTAATAACACCTGATAGCCAGATGTTCAGACAACTAAGCTGAACCTCACCATAAATGGCTTGACAAAGGATGTAAATCAACACATCAGTACCATTATCATCACAAAGTAGTGCTTTTAAATAAACCAAGGGCTGAGAGCTAGCTGTATATATATAAAGATAAACCTGTTCATAAGGAATTACTAAAAGCCAGGGGTTTCAAGAGAGAAAATTTAATCCTGGGACTGAGATTAAGTAATAGATAGAACTTAAATAGCTAGGCAACATGTGGGCTGAGGCTGAAATGCTAAGGGAAAGTGGTTTCTGGTAGAATGTTTTCTATAACATTATTTGTCCTTTGTGGTTTATCATTAAATAACTTAAACTCTCTGTGCTCAGAAATTTCCCTACTGTAAAAAATAAAACATAACAAAATGCATTGAGCAGAAACTTTAGGACTATAAAATAGTACCTTACGATGTTCAACTACCTTTTTTTTTTAATTGCATTGTGAGGTATACACAGTGAGAGAAATTTAATAAGAAGGGCACCTACTGTTTCTTCTATAGCTAACAAGATTCAAGTTAATTCATTGTGCTTCATTTTCTGTTCTGGTTTCCGCTAAAGCATGGAAATTTCAGAATAGGGATGTTGTATCTGTACCATTAGCCTGGAGAGCATAAAAAAAGAAAGTAAACAGTATTTTCTAGTTCTGCCCCTTCTGTGTAAAACAGGGGCCCTAGACTTTAGAATGCTGTCAGTCTAGGATAGCCTGTGCTGGCTGTGGAGCTATGCTTCTCTTGAGCTTCCACTCCTCCAAAATGTGGGTTTGTTGTTCTGGGGCCCTACCTCCTTAAGGTTAGGTGTCAGCCTTCGTAGGCTGGTTGCCTCCTGCCCAGCAGTTGGGCTTTCTCCAATTTCTGTTCTACCATTTAGGCCACAAGGTTAAAAGATAATCTCTTTCAACTACTTTTTTCCAAGGCCTAGGGCTTACATCCATGATGAATAGAGAGAAAGGACAAGCTGGGGAGTCTGTATTAAGAAACACCCTCCTTTTAATTTTTTTAATGCAAATCTGCCTTTCCGTCTTTAGAGGAGTTAATATGCCTCAACTTTCTTCACTTAGGATATGGGATTTGCTGGTGAAACCAGCCTGAATTCATAAGGGGTGTATTCTGGAACTCTTGACCCTTTGTACCACCTCAGATTAATAATAGTTTAGTAAAATTCAGATACAGTCAGTTCTTCTATAATGTTTGTTATTATTTTGTTTGCTTTTCAGTTTTTATTTTGAAATACTTTCATATTTATAGGACAGTTATGATAATAATACAAACCACATAACAAGAACTATAACATAGCTGTACCCTCCCCAGAGGTACAGATATACCGATTTTAACATTTTCATTCTGTCCAGCTCGCTAGCTCTCCATCTGTGAACCTCTGAGAGTATGTATACATCACTCTCGCTGAACACTTCATTCCGCAGTGCATGTTTCCTAAGAACAAGGATATTCACTTATATACCCACCTCAAGTGCAGCTCTCAAGTCCGAGAAGTTTAATATTGTTATAACTCTTATAGCCTATATTCTAATTTTTTTCATATGTTCAAATAATGTCCCTTTGAGCCTTATTTCCTTCCTTGCTACGTCCCATCCAGGATCATATATTACATTACTTTATTGTTATTATCTCCTTAGTTGCTCATTTCTTTTAAATGTGGGAGCATTATACAATACGAGCTTTCCCATCTCCACCAACCCAAGCATACCATTCAATGGGATTAATCCGCAATTCTGTGGTGCTCTTACCACCTAACATTACATAAACTTTCCCATCTCTCTGAACAGAAGCCCTATACCATTTTGCATTAACCCCTATTCTCCCTGCCCCTGCCATTAACAACCTACACTCTTATTTCAGTTTCTATGCTTATGTATTCTCCAGTGTGTGTAGTTACCATGAGGTCTAAATTTGGCATCTGAAGTTTATAGCAATCGTGTTTGCTTTGATACCAATTTAACTCAAAAGTATACACAAACTATGTTCCTATAGCCCTCTGTCCCCTCACCTTTATAGAGTTCTTGTCACAAATTACATGTTTATGCATTATGAATTCAAAACCACTGATGTATAATTATATTCTACGCATTTGCCTTTCAAATCTTGTAGGAAGTAAAAAGTGGAGTTACAAAACAAGAAATAAAAATACACTAGTGCTGGTGTTTATATTTACCCATGTCTTTATAGTGACTGGAGATCTTTATTTCTTCATGTGGCTTCGATCTATTGTCTATTGTCCTTTCCTTTCAACCTCTTTAATATCTCTTTTAAGACCAGTCTAGTTGTGGTGAGCTCCCCCAGCTTCTGTTTATCTGGAACTGTCTTATTCTGTCCTTAATTTTTGAAAGACATTTTTGCTGGGCATAGAATTCTTCATTGGCAGTTTTTTGCATTCAGATCTTTAAATATATCATCCCACTTCTCCATAGTTCCTGATGAGAAATTGGCATCACATCTTACTGAGGCTTCTTTGTACATGACTCACTGCTTTTCTCTTGCGGCTTTCAGAATTCTCTCTTTACCTTTGACATTCGACAGTTTGATTTTAATATGCCACTGAGTACGTCTATTTGGATTTATCCTGTTTGAAGTTTTTGTGCATCTTGGATGTGTATGTACATGTCTTTCACTAAATTTGGGAAATCTTCAGCTGTGGTTTCTTTGAATATTACCTCTGCCCTTTTTATATTTCTTCTCCTGCTGGGACTTCCATAATGTATGTATTAGTAGGCTTGATAGTGTCCAATAGGTGCCACAGGCTCTGTTCATTTTTCTTCATTCTTTCTTCTTTCTGATCCTCAGACAATCATTTCAATTGTCACATCTTCAAGTTCTCTCCTTTCTTCTGCCAGCTCCAATCTGCTGTTGAACACCTCTAGGGAATTTTTTTTTTTTTGAATTTTTATTCTGTTACCCTATTTACAATCTAAAGGTTACTCTTTTAGTCACATTCAGAAGAAAAATAAAATTCTTTTCCACTCTTTGCAGATTGATTGTGCAAGTGCTCTTCTTCGGGCCTTAGCCATAGAATCAGGTTAGAGAACAGCTCCAGGCCAAAGTATAGGGGCCTCCTGCTTCTTTCTGCAGATAAATCCTGCCTCAGGCATGCATATGTGGCCCTAGGAATTTCCCCATTTATAAGTTTTCTAATGTCTCTTCTTCCCTAGGAAACGTGTTTTCCTACTGTATATCCTACAACCGACAATCCCTTGCAACAGACAGCACGCTTTTACCACTTTCCCACAGCTCCAGTAGAAGATTTCCATGAGCTACCTTTTACATACAGGGCAAATATTGGGAAAGTGAGTCCCTCAGGCCACCACCAGAAACATTGTGCCATATGTGTGAGAGAGTTACTCTGCTCTCTCTGGAAATGAAACTGGGCGTCGTGCCTTGTGAGCACTGGCTGACTCTCCAACTCACTGGAGGACTGACCCTCTAACTCACTGGAGGAGCCAACTAGGCCTCCAGGAGATCTACTTTTTTTTTTTTTTTTTAGCATTTTTGATTGTAAAATATAACATGTATACAAAAAAGCAAATTTTGAAGTATATCGTAGCAAGTAGTTATAGAACAGATTTCAGAATTTGGTATGGGTTACAGTTCTACAATTTTAGGTTTTTCCTTTTAGCTGCTCCAAGACACTGGAGACTAAAAGGAATATCAATATAATGATTCAGCAGTAATAGTCATTTGTTAAATCCTATCTTCTTTATTATAACTCCTCCTTCTCCTTTAACCCATCTCCCAATCTTTAGGGCTATTTGGTTATGCCCACTCTAGCTTTTTCATGTTGGAAAGGAGTGTCAATAATATGGGATAAGGGGATGGAACTAATTGATGTTCTTGGAAAGGCTGGTGCCTCTGGGTTTTAGGACTTATCTGGCCTAAGAAATATCTGGAGGTTGTCGGTTTCTGGAAAGAAATCTTACTAAGTGAAACTTTTGTAGAATCTCAAAGAAATCACTAGGTTCTTTAGGGTTAACAGGAATGGCATTGGTTGGAGTTTGGCAAACCATGGTAATTAGAAATATCTAGCTGAAGCTTGCCTAAGAGTAGTCTCCAGAATAGCCACTCAACTCTATTTCAACTCTCTTAGCCACCAATACCTTATTTTACTACATTTATTTTCCCCATTTTGGTCAGGAAGGTGTGTTGAGCCCATGGTGCCAGGGCTAGTCTCATCTCTGGGAGTCATGTCCCACATTGCCTGGAAGACTTTTACCCCTGGATGTCGTGTCACATGTAGTGGGGAGGGTAATGATTTTCCTCGTAGAGTTGTGCTTAGAAAGAGAGAGGCCACATCAAAGCAAAAGAAGAGGTTCTCTGGCATTAACTCTTAGGCATAAATATGGGTAGGCTTTGCTTTTCCACTGCAGGAATAAGTTTCGTAAGAGCAAGCCTCAAGATCTAAAGGCTAGGCCTATTGACTTGGAAATCCCTAATGGAGATCTGCTATTTTAAATAGCTTTTCTTTGATTCCGTGCTTGCCCTACTTCTGCAGTCCTTTTACTGTTTTCTGGAGCTTTGAGAAAGGTGTGTCTGCCAGTTCCTGCAGGTTGTTCAAAACTTTTTTTGTCAGGGGAGAGCTCTGAAGCACCCCACTTTACCATGAATGGGGTGCAGTGGTATAATGCTTGTTTTGAAAACATACTTTTTTTGGCCCAACATGGTAGATATATCAGGTGACATTTTTAGACTCATGTGAATCTTGAGTTTACTTGCAGACAGTTTCATCTGCTACAGATATGATGACCTTCCTCAGGAAATGGCACTCAGCTCAATGGAGTCCTGTAAGAATATGCAAAACACAGACTCCCCTCAAACCAGGACTGACTGCATAACTTGCCAGGCCCAATGCAAAATGTAGATGTGAAGCCCTTTATCTGCAAATTATTTAGAATTTCAGGACAGCCACAGTAGAGCATTCAACCATTCATTGGCTTTTCTAAGCGTGGGGCCCTGTGAGATGCACAGATCACATACTCATGACGTCAGTCCTGCCTCAACCAACTCCCAGCTACCTCGGTTCACTGTTCAGAGCCACACCTCATCCAGATCTGATGTTGCAGCTTTCCCTCCATTAATTTACAACTGCAGCCCACCCGAGGCCCACTTCCACAAGCAAACTTCAGGTGCTTTTCAAGGCAAAGTGCCATATTTATTGTAGTGTTTCTGTCTTGGTTGTTTAACATGTGTAAGCTGTGCTGCCATTATTATGTTCCCATCATTTTCCCCAGTGTCACTGATGAAGCTTTTGAGTGTTATATACTTATCTCATAAAACTTTTGGTTTCGATTATTTAATTTTACATAGTACGGATTTTTGGGAGTGCGTATTTCACATGGTAGCAGAGATTCCTATGATTATGAAGAAAAGACATACTTTTTACAAATATCCCTCAACACATATATTTCACTTGAACAACAGTAGCAGAGATATTTTTGATGGTTTAAAATTCTGCTGGACGTTTATTTGGATAATGGAGATTTCAGTGTTTTCTGTATTGAGGTTGCTTCAAATAAGCTCCTTGAGGCCAAAAACTATTTTGGGGGCATGGGGAGGTCCTGCTCCTCCATGGTGCCAAGTTTGAATTTCACTGAGGATTTATTGATTGGCTTAAGAAAATTTAATCCCATTGCCTAAGTTATTTGTTCATGTGAACATATCAAAGAAAATGAGAACACATTTCACTGATTTATTGGTAGCTTGAATTCAGGTGGGAAAATGAGGTTGGAAAACACAGAAATAAATGTGGAAAACTAAACTTTTTAGGGAACTGTAAATCAGAATAAGAATCCATACTGAAAAACACATGTTGCAGAAAGAGAAGTTCTTTGCTTCTCTCCTAACTGTCATAACAGACAATTTGCATAAAATAGTTTGGTTCTGAGGTAGGAAATAAATGTTTTCTCATACTTTAAAAGATGTAATGTAATTGTATTTAGAAAAAAACTAAAGAAAAGCAAGAGTTAACCTAGAGATTTTATCTCATTCTACAGATGACAAAGTGAGGGTTTTAGCAAGTTATTCAGCTAATCATGGACTTAGTTGGAATCATAGCCCAAATCTAGTGGCTTCCATTCATGATTTGGTAACATGACTCTGCTGCCTTTTTGAATTTCCTTTGGGCAGCTAAGGGCGATAAAGTAAGAACATAAAATGCTTTCTATGTAAATGCATATGATTTCCACAAAGTTGTTAAATGTCATTTAGGATTTGGAATCAAGCTATAATGCTCAAATGCATGCAGGACTAGCCACCCAATTTGAAGGGCCTAGTGCAAAATGAAAATCAGGCCCGTGCTCAGAAATTATTAAGGATTTCAGGATGGTAGCAACAGAGCATTAAATCAAGGGCACGGCCCTTCTGAACGAGTGCACAGATCAAATGCTCATGAAGACAGCCGTATGCACATGCTACATATACACACCATTGCTTTTCGAAGCACAGTTTTATTTCCTCAGGCAACAAAGTGTAAACATTTAACTGTAAAGGGTCCTTGGTTATTTAGATTTTTCATTCATTCAGTTATTCAATCATTCAAAAATTCAAAAAAAAAACACCAGTTATAAAGTACCTATAGTGTGCTAGGAATGAGAATATGGCCATTTAAAAAAAAACAAACAGACAAAATCCCTGCCTTCTAGTCTGGCTCAGAAATTAGGCAAACCTTAAGAAAACAGTTAAACTCAATAAAATATTAGATAGTGATGTGCTTGCTGAAAAGAAGAAAAGAGGAGAGAATAATATGAATTGAAATCTGAGATTTTAGTAGGATGGTCACGTTGATGGTAGTTGAGGAAGCACGGGAAGGATGAGGGGCAGCAAGCCCCGTGGGGATTGCCAGGAACAGCATTTCAGGCCAACGGATCAGCAAGTGCTGAGGAACTGAGCCAGGCCTGCGGCTGGCATTCTCGGGACAAATGAGGAGATGAGATCGAGCCACAGAGCCAGGTGTCGGAGGAAGCTGGGTCTGGTGCTGGGGAACTCGGTTGCAGGTGTTCCTGAGTTCCTATGTGTGCTCACTCAAATGCTCAACCCTCGCCATGGTCCAGCCGCTTTCTGGATGTGCGTTTCCTTCTTTATCAGCGATCTCACCTTCTTATCTTTATGAATCTCCCTTCTGTCTCTGTTTTTGTGTATTCATCTGGTCTTTTCCCTAAACTTTGGTTTGCACATGGTCCATTATGTCTCCCAAATTGCACTCTGTATTCTGGCTTCCAGTTTCACTCCCATCCCAGGTTGTGATGGCACTTCCGCTTCAAATTTGCCTCATTCTTCTTTTTACTCTTAGCCGCATGTGGCCAGCTGTGGAGTAGCTACGCTGGGTTTCGGTTGCTTCTTCCATGATAGAAGGAAGCAGGGGGCATAGGATGCACCAACATCTACCCTTCCACAGCATCCATAAGCGGAGACTTTCACTTGGTAACTATGTAAATATTGTTCAAATATTTTTCAAATATTTCTACAGTGATGGAGGGCCTTGGGTTGGTGCCAAGTCTCCTCAATTCAGTGAGATAAGGTTGTACAATTGGAACCAGCTGTATATAGTCCACTAATTGTACCCTTATTACCCTGGAGTTTATGTAAATGTTAAATGGATAGTATTACGGTCAGCAATTCCATTTGGACTCTAAGCAGTGTTGAATTTTGCCTCTGTGCCTTTCCCATGACCAAAAGAAGGAGAGGCAGATTTGAGATAAAGATATTTAAGTAAGAACATCAACAGAGTTTAAATATATATATTACTATATATGGTTTAATATCTATATTAAAGATATTGTTTAGATGAGCCACAGATTTTTAAAAAGTATTTTCCTGTCCTTACTGAGTCAATTTCCTAATATAAATTTTGATGTTTTTGAAAGTGTACAAATGATATTTACAAAAAATATGGAAAACGAACAGCTGCAAAAAAGTCAAGTCTCAGGGAAAGAACCATTGATACAGTTAAGAAAGAAGCAGAAGTTGAAGGACCAAATAAGTCAAACCCAGTTTGGGAAGTTTTTCCTTGTAAGTGGGGAAAATTTACTGGACTTAAAATAAAACATAAAGCCGTACTTCAAGCCAGAAAAAAAGAAAGTCACCATTGTTTATCACTAAGAATCCATTTGCTTCAAAATGACTTCTGAAGTCTGGCTAGGTAGTCTTTGAGCTCCACTTGGTAGCGTTTAAAGCCTTCAGGTAGAGGTTAAACAGACTGCTGTTTATATAGATAGGAAGTCTGGTAAATATATTGGAAATTGGAGTAGCACTGCTTGCTACACTCAGACACTTTGAGATCTCTCACACTATCTGGAAATTCTTATTTCTTTCTTTTGTAGCCTGTTATGTCTATTAGGAACATAGCTATATGTATATATTTTTGAACAATCATAATATCTGTAAACAGCACCATTCAAAGAAAATGGCAGCAAAGCTGTGTACATTTCTATTCAGTAAATACAAATTATAAGCCCAAGTGAGCTACAGAAATAGTCCAATTTTCAGGAAAATATAATTTTTAAAAAAAATTTTGTGATTAATAATTAGGTCATAGAGTTGATCAAATGAAATGAACTTTAAAACTTACATATCATCTTATAAATGAAGCAGATTGTCCTGACATTAGGTTAAGATATAACAAAATATGTTTTATATATACATATAAAGATTTCAATTGGCAAAAATCAATAAATGCAGCTTTTAAAATATAGCAATAAATGAGACCTCTCTGCTGAATAATGTGCATCTGAATTGGCTGTGCCCTTAAAATGCCCATGGAAGTAGAAGAATGCACCACAAATGCATAGCAACTATTTTTCCTGCTCCATTTTTCCTTCCTTGATTGAATGATATTAAGAAAATGAGTGATTGCTACCTTATCCATGTGATATTGGCCCTCTATCAAAAGTCTACTGCTTTTGATAATATGAAACCTGAAGCATAAGTTACTGCTACTGTGTCTTTAGGTATTTTCTGAAACTATATAAGCCTCAGCTTTCTTCTCTGTAAAAATGTCAGTGATAATTGTACTTAGCCAGAGGGTAACTGAGGGTAATTGTGAGAAATAAATCAAATGATGGATATGAAGCACACAAAATTACGTTTGGCCACAGGCAGCACAGAATAAAAGTTAGGTATTATTACCATTATTATATATCCACAATTTACTGGGTTCTTTTGAGTGGTTGGCCCCACATTAGCTGAATCATTTGTACGTGTTGAGCAACTTTAACTACCAAGAGACTTCATGTTCGAACTATTTCTTCCCAAATGAAGACCTGTTCTTAACAGGTCTCAGCATGGAAACCAAGTTTCAGCATTATATGGTGGGTAGGATGAGCTGTGAGCTGAGACTGCATATCTGGATGCTAGTTCTGGCCTCACCCAAATCCTCTGGACACTGGTTTCCTCATTTACATGAGTCAAGAATCACATCTTAGTCATATATTAATTCTGCTAATGAAGGAAATTGCAATGCACATCATAGGTGCCAAATTAATATTTCATGAATGAAAAAAGTTGAATCCTAGAATCAATGAAGTACTTCTAGCTCTAAAAAATGAACTTCCCTCCCTGTAAAAAAATATATATATATAAAAGTTCTTCTGAAGGCAATATTCGTTTTTACTCTTAATAAACACTAATTTATTTGCTATTGAAAATTGGTTCTTTTTGATTTGGTCTATACACTTCAAAAAACTAATTTTTGTTGCTGGTAATGGATCATCTACACCAGCAGCTAAAGTAAAAATATTACAAAAAATAAAAATCAATGCATCTCCATTTTACTAAGGTTTCCTAAAGTAGTATTATATAGTCTACTTGTTTCTAGCATAAGCTCCTTCTGATTGATTGTCTGACTTCTCTTGTAAGAGTTTCCTTCCTTGCCATCAAAACATTAGTCTGAATCCAACATTTTCTATGAAGCCTCTCCTGAAAACTGTGGTCCGTAGGATCTCTATGGCAGCCTTGTATTTTTATTTGACTTCATATTTTTCATCAATTTTATCTGTTCAGCCTAATCACTAATCCCAAAGGGATGTTAGTCATACCTTGGCTACTTGTGTATGTGCATATGTATGTTTTCCATAGTATCTAGCATACTTCTTCAATATAGGCAACAGTAGATGCTTGATAAAAATTCTAATTGATTTTAAATACACAAATATAGATATGAATTAAAGATAGAAGACATTTTCAGTTTTATGTAACCATTCACGTGAGTGTGTATCCTTTGGGATTTCCTAGGGTAAATATTATCAGTTCTGTTTCTTTATCACATTTTGCTTTGTTGGCAGAGCTCTGCTGGGGTTGGTTATTGTGTGAAGTGAGCGGAGTGGAGCGGTCAGATTCTGAAATGTGCTTGGAAGTGCTGTTGAAAAGAGATGTAGCATCCCTGATTCCCAAAGTATTTGTTTTTGTTACCTTCATGAAAGGTTGAGACAAAGAGAAGAAGGTGCTATAAAATTTAAAACATTTGATTGTTTCAAATCTGATCTAGAGATGGCAATTTAGAAATCTACCATGTTTCTGAAAAGCTTTCATCAATGCCTGAGTTTGAATATTGTTCCCTTGGATAACATTGGTGTTGACATGGATAAAATTAGAGAGGTGCAGTGCTTCTGGCAATGGGCAATAGTGAAATAAAAGGAAAATAAATGTTTTTCAAATGACCAGCTTTGTATGTATGCGTGTGTGTTCGTGCATGCATATGCACATATCTATAAGGGGTGACACCCAGCCGAAACACACTCCTTCACTGTAAATTTACCTCCCTCCCCTAAAGGATACTTTCCCCAAGCACATGTCAAATTAGCCTTGGCTAATTACAAAATCATTTACAAATTCAAGTAACCAAACATCAGAGGACTGTTGTTAAAATAACACCTAATACTTATAATATTTGGTTCTGAGTTTAGATAAATCAGATAACAAAACTACAATAAGCTCTTTGGGGCATATCAAGTATGGACATATTTGCTGGATTGAATACAATTTTTGTTGACAATTTTTATAAGAGTTTGATTTTCCAAAAGTGAAGACTGCCAAGTTCCCTTCCTTTGTCAATTGATATTTGGCAAGTATCTGTTTTTTAATGCATTTGTTGAACTTTGCATTTAATGTGATGGGTCATACATATGAGAACTGAATATTTGGTGAATTTGCATGAGGAAGTAAATAAGAATGTTACTTCTAGGTACTTGAGTTTTATAGACTGATGCCTTGTTTTGTTTTGTTTTTTAACCCAGGCAGACACTGGGAATCAAACCCGGGTCTCCAGCACGGCAGGCGAAAACTCTGCCACTGCGCCACCATTGCCCGCCCTAGACTAGAGCCTTTTTTAGGTTCAGGATTAGGGGATAGTGACTTGTAAGTTTCACATTTTCTTCTACCCAAATTTTTTCACCATTGAAGAGTCAAACTAGTTCCTGGCCTTAACCAATAATTGTTTTCCTACAAAACTAAATAAAATTAAAAACAAATGTTGAAGGCAAATAGTAGGAAATGATAGAATAGCAGATCAAATTATGATTTCCATTGCTTTGAGGATTTTAAATTCATGTTTTGAAATTTTTCAGCTGATGCTGATGACGTTTTCTGTAGTATTAGAGCAGAATTTCTTCCCAGGAAGTCTTTAAACAGAAGTTAGGACCAGGCAGTTGAAAGAACCCATAACTTCATATTACTAAAGAAATGTTTTTCCCTGCTTTCTCTGGTTGCAAAAGAGTAGTTTTTAAATGAAAATGCAAATTACTGTTACCCATGATAGCTTTACTGTACTTTGTATATGTTTTATAAAATTATCTAGTAAACACCTACTTTACCACGTTTCCCTCATTCCTCAATCCCATTCAAATGGGATAAAGAGACTGCTTTCCTCTTTTAATTTAATTTTTAATAAATAAATGTGATCTTAAATGTGCACTTTCTATTTTCAGGTCTGAGAGACATTGAAATATGGAAAAGGTTTTGAGATGCAACTGAATCGGCCTTCCCCCAAACCACAAGATTTCAAATTATTCTTTATCTAGAAGAGATAATTACCTATTTTGGCATCTCTGGCCTGCCCTGAACTGAAAAGCCCATCTAATATGGTGTGACAAACTAACCATGCCCAAAATGATGACTGATTCTAGTAAAATGTGTCAGGGTATTCTTTTGACTGTGATCATGCAAACTTCTAAACAGTTAAAGATTGTGTTCAGTTGCCAGGTACAGAAAACCCTACCAAACTGTGGCATAAACAGATTTGAAATTTTATTTTTCTTCCTTAACAAGAAGTTGGGATGTATCAGTTCCAGACATACGTTTAGTGGTTCAATGATGTCTGGGCAAATGTCTGTGATTTTTCACGATGTTTCTTCATGGATTTAAAATGGCTGCTGAAGTATCTCCTGTTACACCAAATTCCCAGAAACAGGGAGGAGGAAAAGAACATAGTAGGAAGAAAAAGATGAAGGAAGAGCCAGTATCTGTGTAAGAAAAACAGTCTTTGCCCAGCAGATTTTTATGTATTGCTCATTAGCCAGAACAATGTTCCATGACTGCTCATAGGCAATGGAGTATGGGAATGTAAGCTTTTGCCTTCCATATAAAAGGAAGAGAAAGGGAAGAGGGATAGAAATGATCTTCAGTAAGCAAAACTACAAAGTCTGCAGCAGACCTACGCAGAGTCTGTACTATGTTAGTAAGATCACGTGTAGAGCCTAGGAAAGCCACATGACATCACACCTGGCTCCGTGAGAATGACAAATAATACTTTATCTAAAAAGAAGCATGTGCCTATATTTATGTATATTCAAGGAAGAATGTTGGGTTGTCTCACAAATCAGAATTTAAATGAACTCAACATAATAGATTTTTTTAAAAAATGTATCCCCATCTGAAGCCCTTTGTCTTTATCCCCAAATTGCATACGAAACCTTAAGCCGTTTTGCCTGACCTATTAGTAGTAACATCCTTATTTTATGTGAGAAATTCAGTGTTTTCCACATCTTTGTGCTCAGAAATTGAGGACTTTCTGTAATGTAGACATAGTATACCCAGAGTTACCCCACAAGTAGAGTGGATTTTGTCAAGAAATAATGAGTTTCCAGCTATCTCCTCCTAGAACAAAGAAGACCCCTAGCATTCAAAGGTTACTATGGAAACCTGCTACCAACAGAACTTTCCTATAAAACAAGTTGGCCCATTCCACTCAGTGCATATCCCTCCCTTGGGCATGCCCCCATTAACCTCTCTAATGTGTACTCTCTCTTTTTAATAAACTACTCTTTTAATAAACTTTGCTACTTATGCTTACATAATAATAATAATAATAATAATAATAATAAAAATAATATCATCCATTCCCAAGTGTCCCACCCAAATAGGACGTTGGGTTTGCTATGGAAAAAATTCATATTTAAAGCAGAGAATGGATCTCTGAAGTTTCTAACACATATTATTAAAAATAAGGAAAACCTAGAAAAGTTATTACAGATTGCAAACATGGATTCAGGTCCGCCTCCAGAGCCCGAGTGGTTTGGGTGCCACCGCGTGAACGGTCGGTCAAACATGTACCTGCTGTTCAGTGAAGGCATGCTGAGAAAAACACTGGGAACTGCAGCAGTCTGCCTTTCATCAAAGAAATCCCACAGTGAGATCTGCCCAGCACATATTTTCCTGGCATGGTGTGGTGAGATTCACTCTAAGCACATTACTTCAGCTATGATATCACTGGGAAAGAACAGAACATATCTTTTCATAGCACCAAAGCTTTTTGCTGCATCCTGCAAATGACACATTCCCACTTCCCCATCGAACAGCCCCAGGACTGGCAGAGGCTGTATTCTGTAATGTTCATGGGGCAGGAAAGAACTACTTTCTTTTTCTCAACCTACCCCTCATTCTTCCACATTGACTAATCCCAGTTACTCAGTAATACATAGGTTGGCCTAAACGAAGTTTCAAAACTGTTCATTCCATGTTCTATAATTCTGGTTTCCTTGAGAGAGAAAGAGAGAGCGTACACATTGACATATTCTCACAATGGGCCAAATAGGTAATGTTTGGGGGAAGTTAGGCTATAAGGCTCTGAGTAGAAAAGCTAGAATAATGTTACAGGGGTTGTGGTAATCAAAAGATGATGGAGGTTACTTATAAGTTATAATGACAAGATGATAAGAGTTTTTAATTTCAAAGCTGGAGATTATATATCCACATTCACATTTTTGGGGTGAAGTAAGCCATCTTGGACTTCTTGGACTTCAACTTGTTATGTGTGGCACATTTTATAATTGCTTGTGCTCCTTGGCAGACTATTTGAGACCTCATTCCCTTAAATCTTTTAAAGTAATTGCTGACTGCAGGGAAACTGATTAGTAAAGCAGAGTTGAATAACTAGAGGTCTCGTGCCGCATTGCTTTGCCACACTAACTCACATAAACACTGTGATGCAGGGCCTTTGAAACTTCCCTCACTTTCTTTTCCTTTCACGTGTCTTTCAGGGAAGATTTATCACCTCAGGTACCACATATGAAATATAGTACCGTTTATTTTCAGATAGTGTCCCAAATGCAAAAGCTCCAGGTGAAAGTCTATAGCAAATGTGCTTCCTGGGGAAATACTGAGATTAAGCATTGGCATCTTATGTGCAGTTATAATTAAATAATAAGATCCTTGCCGACAGTGTATATCTGAATGAATCTTTGCACTGTTTTAAGGTAGACTGCTAAAAGCCAACAGATTTTTTGCCAGCTGAAAGTGAGATTCTCAAACTAAAATGCACTACTAGAATAGGTTGATTATGATTAAGGAATTTTTTTTTTTTGGAGTAAGCATAATGTGCAAGCCACATGACTTCCTTATGTGGCTGTTAAATTAGAGATGACAAATGGGACAGTTCAATGGTGTCCATATTGCACAAGTATTTTGTATCGTGCAAGATCCGATACTCACCTTAAAAACAGAACTTCCCAAGCTCACAAATTGCTAAGCCTTCAAAACAAATCCAAGGATAAAGTCAACATGTAACCTTTGAGATATAATGCCACATTTTAGCTTGTAGTTAAAATGCATCTGAGTTTGATTTTATGAGCATGTTCTTATCACATTACTGCAAAATTGCACTGAAGTTGTCAAGTAGATCAACGAAATGTGCATAACATTTAGTGATTTGACATTTAGTGATATGCAACTCCCATGGGACTAGTATACTCTTTTGAAATATTTTATGCTGTCAATTATTCACAATAGTGAAAGGAGATTAATTGATTTAGCGGTCATTTCAAACATATAGGTAATAGGGATAGATAAATATAATAGATATGCTAGATAAAGGAATGATAGGTTTTTATGTATTTAGAACCTAAGCATTAACAAAAGCAGTAATTTATCATTTGGCTCAACACTTTTGAGCCAATCTGCTTTGTTTTTTATTAACCTATTTCAGATTTACTTTATTTTGAAAACACAATACAAATGTAAAAACTATTAAAATGTATGAATCTCATTACAAAAAAAATAGCATCAGCTGTCTTTGGACAAAGTCACACACAAAGTAATAGCATTCTTTCAGTAGCTTTGTGTACCTTTCCAAGGTACATCTGTCATTTTGTGCCAGTCCTCTAACAGGAGATTTTCATTGCCCCCATGTCTCAGTTTAGGAGGCATTTTAGGTTTTATAGTTATAAAAAGAGAGTCAAAGTAGCATTTGATGTTTATTAAATATGACAACAGCATTATAGCCACATATGAAATCCAACAATAATTTTTACTGTGAGTATGGCTTTTTAATATTTATAGAAAAAAGAATAAAGTTCATTTTGCAAATATAATATATATAATGTATATAAACTAAAGGGCCAAAACAATGATGAAATTCTATTTCCCCCCAATAAACATTACCGATTACAAAAATGTTGGTATAAGTTAATAGCAAAATAGTATATATATTTACATTAAAATTCATTCACCCAGCAAACATTTATTTAGCCACTTTTGTGGCATGGAGGTCTCAGTGCTAATGATTACAGCAGTAATAAAAAAAAGAACAACAAAACTGACTTCCAACATGGGTGCTATATTCTAGCTTGGGAACAAAGAGACAATAAATTGAGAAGTAAATTTGGCAGATGGTACTATGTATATGGAGAAAAATAACACAAGGTTGGGGAAGCGAATGAACGGGCTAGGGGTGGTATTTTAAATTGGGTGCTCAAACTGCTTAATTAGTATGGGTTTTTCCTTCTGGGGTGATGAAATTGTTTTAGAACTAGATAGAGGTGGTGGTTGCACAATGCTGAATGTACTACATGACTGAATAGTTCACTTTAAAATAGGTAATTTTATGTTCTATGAATTTCACTTCAATCGTAAACAATTTTAAAAAAAGGTGTGGGGGGTTGTTCTGGAAATGCCTCACTGGAGTAGACTTTGAACATAGCAGTCCAGGTGGAAAGGTAGGAGGATGCCTGTAGTATTCCTTGAGCTAAAGGTCTTGAAGTTTTCTCTGAGCGATATGGAAATTAGGGGAAATTTTGAGCAATCCATGATGTTATCTGACTGATTTTGAGACTAGATTATGGGAATGGGATTGTCTTCATCTGTCAGGGCTGCTGTAACAAAGCACTACACATCAGCTAGCCTCAACAGCAGTTGTTTACAGTCTCTCAGCTCTGGAGGCTGGAAGTCTGAATTGAGGTGTCCACAGGACCCTGCTTCCTCTGAGGTCTGTAGGGCCCAGGTGCTGGCCTGCAATTGATGTTCCTTGGCTTGTGGAAAAATCTCTGCCTTTATCTCATGGCCATCTCTATGTCTCCCTCCTTACTGACTGTGCCCAAATGCCCTCTGCTTATAAGGACACCAGCTGTGCCAGTTTGAAATTATTATGTACCCAGAAAAGCCATTTTTTAATCCTGATTCTGTCTTGTGAGGGGCAGCTGTTCCTTTTAATCCTAAATCAAATTGTAAGATGGAAACTTTTAACTAGATTATCTCCATGAAGATGTGGCATGCCCAATTGTGGGTGTGACCTTTTGGTTAGATGGAGATGTGGCTCCACACTTTCAAGGGGGCCTTGAATAATTTACTGGAGTCCTTTCAAAGAGGAAATATTTTGGAGAACGCTTAGAGCCGATGCAGACACTTGGAGGACAGTTACTTCAGAGACACAGATGTTTGGAGATGCTCGGAGAATTCACAGAGAGAGAAGATGCCTAGACGCAGGCTGAGCCCAACAGATATCACCATGTGCCTTCCCACGAGATGCTAAGCAAGCCTGAACTCAGAGTTGTGTCTCAGACCCACCTTCACTTAGCACAGAGGAGCTAAGTGAAGACCCACAGACTTTTAGGGAGGAAACCACTGGCATCAGAAGCTGGAAGCAATGGAACTAGAAACAAGGACCAGCAGATGCCAGCCACATGCCTTCCAGCTGACGGAGATGTTCCAGATAGCATCAGCCTTTCTTGAGTGAAGGTAACCTGTTGTTGGTGCCTTCATTTGGACATTATCATGCCTTTAGAACTGGAAACATGTAACTATGAAATTCCTTTCTTTAAAAGCCATTCTACTTCTATATTGCTTTCTGGCAGCATTAGCAAACTAAAAGATCAGTCATGCTGGATTAAGGACCCAGCCTAAGCTAGTTTGGCTTCACCAGTCAAGAGGCTTGTTGAAATAGTTTAAGTAAGAGATGGATGGCTAGGACCAGTATGGTGTCATGAAAGTGAGAGTGGTCAGAGCTGATGGTTTCGTTTTCAAATTGGAGAGAAGCAAGGGGAGTCACAGACGATGCCAAATTTAAAATCATTGTTCATTTGGGTGATGATAAAACCAAAATAAGTGATCTCTTTCAAAGGTAATCTTATATTCTGCGAATTCTTTAGCCTAGAAAGAACCCATGGGTTCTATAACCTAGGATTGAAAGGTTTTCATCTTTTTTTCCTTTAATTTAGCATTGCCTTTAATCATGACTGTTCAGCAAACAACAGTACTATTAGCAAGAACTACAACTTTGTGACCAATAGAATTCACATATATATTCATAGCAGATATCTCAAAATGTTATTCACACTCATCACTACTTCCCAAATGATTATTAGCAATTAGATCTGCTGCCATCTCTTAGCGTCTAATGCATTAATAAAAAATGCATATATTATCTATAATAATTTTTAAATATTTTAATAACTTCATTGTAATTATTTCCTTTGCAATACAGTTTGTTTTATCTTATGCTTGTTTAGACATTATTCTGAGAACAAGTCCACAGGCTTCAGGATAATGTCAAAATGCCATGGCACAAAAAGTTAAAAAACATGTTTTAGCCATATGCTATAGGACATGCCAGGGGAGGGTATACCAGGTACTCTTTCAAAAATATGGCTAATAATTTAGTGATAAATTATCGTGTGCTTATTTTATTATGTATAAAATATATTGTCTAATTTATTTCCCACAGCAAACCTATGATATAGAGATTATCTCCATTTTAAATTTGAAGAAACCAAGGTTTAGAAAGGATAGCTTCCATAAGTTGATATACTTTGTAAAGGGAAATTCAAATTCGCAGCTGTTTCCCAAGTTTATGCCATTAGCCACCAAAATATGTTTCTTTGTATTGTGAAAAACTGATCAGTAATCAAAGATCACATAGGAACTCTGTTTCAAGAAACAGACACTTCTTCAGAAGATAGAATTGGGTAGATATTGGGTAATTGGAACTGAAGGGGTATAGATATGCAACAGGACTGATTGTAAAAATTCAGAAATGGATAGCACAATGCTACCTAACTGTAATACAATAATGTTAGACCACTAAATGAAGCTGAATGTGAGAATGATAGAGGGAGGCGGTCTGGGGGCACAAATGAAATCAGAAGGAAAAATATATGCTAAAGACTGAGAAGGTATAATCTAGGAATGCCTAGAGTGTATAATGATAGTGACTAAATGTACAAATTTTAAAATGTTTTGCAAGAGGAAGAACAAAGGAATGTCAATAACACAGGATGTTGAAAATAGATGGTAATTAATATTTTAAACCTTTAACTTATGTGTGAGACTAAAGCAAAAAAAATGTTTACTTGATACAAGATTTGTATTTTGACTAGTGCATTTCCTAATATAACTTATTTGAACAGCTTAATTGAACATAAGTACATGGAACCTTGAGTAGGGCATGAGATTTTGTAGGCTTGTCCAGAGTGCTGCCCCGATAACCCCCAGAAGGATTTGAACAATGAATAAGAAAGTATTTGCAAAGTCCCCTTGGGGGAATGATGAGAAAGGGGGAAAATTCACCTTCCCCCAAGTGGAGAATTATTGATATTCTCACAAGCAATGGGGACAACCAAAGCAATAGGCTGAGCCCCGAGTCTTGGGGTTTGTTCATTTAAACTTAACCCTGCAAAGGATAGGCTAAGCCTACTTTATTAGGCCTAAGAGCCACCCTGAAGAGAACATTTTTTGATGCTCAGATGTGGCCTCTCTCTCTCAGCCAACATGACAAGCAAACTCATTGCCCTCCCCCCTCTCTACATGGGACATGACTCCCAGGGGTGTGGATCTTCCTGGCAACTTGGAATAGAAATCCTAGAATGAGCTGGGACTCAGCACCAAGAGATTGAGGAAACCTTGACAAAACAAAGTGTCTATGGCTGAGAGATTCCAAGCAGAGTCTAGAGGTTATCCTGGAGGTTACTCTTATGCATTAAACAGATAATCACCTTTTTAGTTAAGGCGTAACAGAGAGGCTGGAGGGAACTGCCTGAAAATGTAGAGCTGTGTTCCAGTAGCCATGTTTCTTGAAGATGACTGTGCAATGATATAGCTTTCACAGTGTGGCTGTGTGATTGTGAAAAACCATGGTCTGATGTTTCTTTTATCTACTTTATGGACAGATGAGTAAAATGTATAGATTAAAAATAAATAAATAATAGGGGGAACAAATGCTAAAGTAAATTTAGTAGATTGAAATGCTAGTGAACAATGGAAGGGAGGGGTAAAGGGGTATGGTATGTATGAATTCGTTTCTGTTTTCTTTTTATTTCTTTTTCTGAATTGATGCAAATGTTCTAGAAAATGATCATGATGAATATACAACTATGTGATGAAAATAAAGCATGTTCATATTGCATGTCGATTGGTTTTATTAATAAAAATTTAAAAAAAAGAAACAAGATACTTGCCATTTGTTGGGAGAAGAGAGAATAAATGTAGCCCAGTAAACATTTTCCTACTGCCAAGAAAATATTTCTTTCCTTTTTTTTTAGTTTTTGTTTCTGACAATAAGAATGGTATTCTTCTTTTCTGATTACTTAAATAGTAAATGTTCCTAGTAAAGCCTTTGCACCATTCACAGGGATGTAAGAAAGTGAAAGTCCACTGGAAAGCAAATCAATGAGGTAACCACTCTTGATATTTTAGTAATTGTCCTTTCGTAGATCTGTTTACATATGTATATACTATGCTGTTTGAAACCGTATGTACCCCCCAAAATCATATTCTTAAAGCCAATCTGTTCCTATGAGCATAAACCTATTTTAAGTAGGGCCTTTTGATTAGGTTACTTCAGTTAAGGCGTGGTCCAGAGTGAGTCTTAATTCTCTTACTGGAATCCTTTATAAATGGGATGAATACAGGGAGAGAGAGAGAAGTGAAAAGCTGAGAGCAAAAAACCCGCAAAAGAAGGGAGAGAGTGGCCACCGCAGCCGTGTGCCTTGCCATGTGGCAAAAGTCTAAGGTCATTGGCAGCCATTCTTCAGGGAGAAAGCATAATCTTGATGACTACTTGATTTGGACAATTTCTTGGTTTCAAAACTGCAAACTTATGAGCTAAGCAATTCCCATTGCTAAAAGCAATCCATTTTATGGTATCTGCTTTGAGCACCTTAGCAAACTAAATTGCATACATGCATAGATACATCTCATTTCACATAAATGGGTCATTAATTGCTTTTTTAAAGAATGGCTATCATCTCCTTATCCCCTTTCTCTGTTAGTTTATCCCACTCATCATCCTTATGCACCCTTTGGAAGCCACATTTTTTACCTAATACATAGGTATTTCCTTTCCTTAGCGGGAAAAATTACAAAGGTGAAGACAGGGTTTGGTCAACCATTGACTGAGAGTAAGTAGATTAATATATAAGGGTGTGTGTGCTACATTCTGACTTCCTGGGTTTGGCATACAGTTCCACCACTTCTCAATATATGTTATGCAACTTTGGGTAAAATGTTTAATGCATCTGGGCCTTTTTTCCCCTTATCTGGAAAGTGAGATGATAATAATAATTATAGAATGACTGTGAGTCTTAAATGAGTCATTGCCTGAAAATATCCTACAGGAGTATGTTCTCAGTCAGAGGCCATAATTATTTTATTGTTAGAGCCTTGCCATCCCATGTTGAAACCTTCATCTCAACAGAATAGGTAAATGCTCACAAATTGAACAAAGTGCTTTTTAGTTGATTGGTAGCAAACCACCAGGGGAACTCTAAGCTGCTCCTTAGCCCCAGCATATGAGTAACATTTCTTGCATTCTGTAAAGGACAGTGCCATTCCGATTTCAAAGATTTTAATGTATTTATCAAGATACTATTTAATAAACAGGTGATGCAAGTCATGTGACCTAAACTTTTTTTTTTACTACTAAACTTAATTTTTTTTAAGGAATAAAATGATACATGTCCATATGATGAGTTTTACAATGATGGCATAAAAGATATCTAACTGGATATTTTTATAAACTAAGTTTTTAAAAGTATTTCATTTCTGTCACTGTTAATAGAACTTGTTAGGAAAGGCAGTATTTTACGTCATTCTTATCCTTCACCTTTGTCTTTTTTTTTTGTGCTCCATGACTGGCCAGGAACTTTAGGGACCAATGCTTTTTACTAATCGCTGTCAGTTTGTAATTGCCCCCATTAAAGCATGGAAAATGCTGAAAAAAAAAAAAAAAACGAGATACTCTATTAGGGAAGTTTATTAGCATGTGTTTTACTATTTTCCTAAGAATATCAGCATTTGCAATGGATTCATCAGCTTTGTTATAAGAAAAGCACGAAAGATGAGACATCAGAGAATTCTAAGGAAAATATTTACTTCTTAACTAAAAGTGACTCACACCTGTTTTCATTTGATCTGCTAACCTCTCTTGAAGATAAACATTTGTTCATTACAAATGTGGAAAAGGACTGAGAATGAACCTGGGACTTATGTAGACTGGAGCTATTTAACATTAAAAAAAAATCATTATTAGATTTTTTTGGCCTATATAAGTTTGCGTTACTTGAATTTATTATTCACTGTTTAATATATGTAACTTTTTTCCATTTAAACTTCCTTAAATTTCAGAGTCTCCTATTTAGGTATTTAGTCTAAAAGCAGTATTTATGATTTAAATAGACTTCAAAAGATCTTTTCTCAACCTTTGAATTTTATATATTGTGTTCATGCAACAGGTCTCCATCCCAGCTTCTCCAACTTCATTCTAAAGCCATGGGTCTTTTTTCATGTGCGCAGTTTTTCTAAGTTGGCTGTTATTCATTCCATCAGCATCTCCCTTCTCTCAGTGATACATTGTACTTCTGTCTTCAGGAAACCAGCCTCAGTGATCCAAATGTCCTGCGTGGCGACTGATCACATTAAGCAATCTGGTTCCATCAGGCTGTAAATATGAAATGTATCATTTTTCACTAAATAAATTATCCTGTGCATTTCTGCATTGAAGCCGTCCTTCCACTTTTTAATCTTCAGTCTTTTGAAAGTGGTCTGCACCTCATCTCCTTTCTTCTGAGCTACTTCATTATTAATAAAGTTCAATGCCATCTGTTAATTTTGAAGTTATACTTCTAGATCATTTATAACAAATGCTAAATAAGTTCAAGTCTTGAACTTGCCTTAGAGGCCCTACCAACTGTGACTACAACAATTTAATGTAGCGTTTTCACGTGAAACTTCTCAGTTATCTAAAGTAATAGTCATGGATATAATACCCATGTTCCAGAGTCATAGCATTATTTGCCGTAGTGATTGTTTATAAGCAGCCTAAATGTCCACCAGCAGGGTACTACAAGAAATTGTATGTCCATATATATAGCAATCATGTGACCAGAAAATAAAGATTTCATTTTTGAGGAAAGTTAATGGAATAAGAAAATACTCACTGTGTTTTACTTTTTATTTGTTTTTTACTATGCTTTATTGAATAAACAGATTCAATTGTGTAAACAGTAAGCTATTTAACCTGTAAAAAATACATGGTATTTTTTTAAGCCTCTTTGTAGGCATAAATCACATTCAAATAATTTTTAAAGAGGTCAAAAATCTGGATTGTCAGATGATGGGTGACTTAGATTCTGTTTTTCTTTATTATGATATCCCGCAGCCATATATATATATATTACTTCTTAATCACAATAAATAAGTAAATAAATAAATAGTGGCTCAGTGGCTGTTTCTTTCCTGCGTGCTTTCTGCAAATTAAGGAATTTGGTATAATTTAGCCAGATGCCATCATATTCAGTTAACTCCCTGATTGAAATGCACAGCCACAATTCCTTCAGAACATCATGGCATCTCACTGGAGAATGTTTCAAACCAGCAGAACAGAAAGCAGGGGCCAGGAGTGTGCACCACCAGGGCTGTGCAAGGAATGAAGAACCGAGTATGTTTTACTTCCTTAAGAGAAGAATTAGAAAGGGCAGTTGGATGAGGGGCGAAGCAGGAGGCAGTGAGGAGTAGAACTGAGGAGCCTGGCCTGTGTTATTTCTTGGGCAAGGACCAAAGAAGCTGCTGATTATTTTCTTATGAAAATGTTCTGACCTTAATTTTCTTGCTCTCTTACACATAAAACGCGATACTTTTCTCCTGTGTTCTTTTGCTTGGTATTTTGTGAAGGACCAATGTTTTCAATAGACATGAAAGAATAAACAATGATAAAAGAAATATTATTGAGAATGCAGGAGGTGGAATCTGAACCAAAGGTTACATAGTTGGTTGTGGACCAAAATGACTTCCAGCGAATGAGAACAAATAAGAACCATTGTTTCTAAACTGATAGAAAATCTTCATGCTTTGGGCAAGGGAGAACCAACCACAGAGGATATTTTATGTTTTTTAATAAACTGAAAGGTAGCCGTTTCTCTAATAACATACCTATGCATGGCCTGCTGACCCAGGTACAAATCCTTGTAGATTTGACTTCATGCTATCTTGTTCTGCTGTGTTTCAGAACGTCCTCATGTTTTACCTGTTACCCTTCATTTTCTAAAAAAAATAATGCGCCATTCATGTGTGCATGTTTTTAAATGCCGAAAACATCATATACTTCTCAGCTCACAATGCTTCTGGATTTGTGATTAGTTATTGGGAACTAAATAATGGTATGTTTTATTTTAAGTTACCATTGGACAATATAGTAACCAGAGCTATATCTTTCTATTCTTTAGAGCATCTAGCTCTTCATGGCATTTCCTTATCATCACACTAAAGCACATATCTGTTCACCATTTAAAGAAGAAACAAAACATTATTAAAGACTAAGCTGGTGCCCTAAAATACCCCAAGCCCACAGTTACAGAAAGGAAAGAGAGTATGTGGGCAATTGTTTTAGTTGGAATAGTAGTCTCTTTAGACATTTTAACTTGAATTTTAGTTTTAAAAGAGACTGTAGATTTTCAAGCACAAAAACTGATTTTTGAACGAGAACTTCCCTCTATCAGTACTACATGAAATTCAGGTATAAAAAGGGTCAAATTGCGGATCACAGAGATATACCAGTTGCCATATCAAATAATATGCCCAGAGATTAATGACCTGAATTAACTTGCATGAATTTTGTAAAAAAAAATGTTTTAAGACTAGACCCAAACTATGTTTTTAGTTTATATGTTGTGGTTTAAGGAATAAATATAAATGAAAACATTTTCCACATTGGAAAAGTAAAAATTGTGGATTGTTTGTAAACTAGCCACCAGTGTACTTTAGTCAGCTTATCTTGGTACATTTATATTTAATGCCATCCATCACCAGAAATCTGTTGTATAATGATGACATCAACAGTTTGGGATGGAAAAAAGCTAAGAAAAAAAGTGAAAAGAATGCAGATTGGAAGGAAATTCCAACATAGTCTATTGGCCATATGTTTTGTTTGTCCTCTCCCTGTCAATTTGAGCTATTGTGTTTTCACACTAAAATTCTATTTTTAATCTGGTAGTCTTTCAGGTCTTCAAGGTTATTTTCATTTTTTTCCCTTAATGAATTATGATGGCAATATTTGCTTGTTCAGTTGTTAAATCAAAACATTTATTAGGCCATTGAACTTATGAGGAATGTGTTCTTACAATTTATATAGAAGTTCTATAAGTGTACTGCATTCTTTACATCGTATTGTGATTTCTGTGATAAAGTAGGCAATTAATCAAGTTCCATGGTTGCCTGTTTTCATGACATGAAAAAACAAAAACAAAAATAAAAAAACACTTGCACTTAAACAATGAAGTAAGACTGAAATCCTCTTCGACATTTAAATGACATTTGTGCTACAATATAGGACTAATGCCATGTCGACATAACTGTTTATATCAAACTCCCATTAAAAAATATGCTGTTACTCTAGGGACTCACTGCCTCATAGATTCCCTGTGATATTAATGGGGTTCTCAAGATATGGTCCTTGAATTTCTTTGACTGTCCATTTAAATGTAATAATTTGAACTATCCTTGAATACCATGTGTGGAAGCTTAACAGCTGGGTGAATTATATACAAATATATATGAATTTATATTTTATATGCATTACAAGTATTATCTCTTTAAGATTGAAATACATTTTATATGAGGTAAATGTGCTTA
The DNA here is from genome assembly GCA_004026745.1 of Myrmecophaga tridactyla. Taxonomy (NCBI): domain Eukaryota; kingdom Metazoa; phylum Chordata; class Mammalia; order Pilosa; family Myrmecophagidae; genus Myrmecophaga; species Myrmecophaga tridactyla. Next base: position 103,783 of record PVIY010001462.1, read on the forward strand.
TAAAATACTGTTTTAATAATATGGATGTTTCTTCAATAAGTATTTATTATGTACCTACCATTGGCAAGGATGCCTTCATTGAGGTTACTGTCTGTAGAGGAGATAAGACTTGTTGAAATTTCAGTACAAGGTAGAAAGTGTTGAGTTTGGTAAGACATTACAAAAAGGCACTATAAGAGTTCGGGGGAGAGAAATAAGATGTTTAGCTGGATAAGATTGTTAAAAAGGAACTCATGGGAAACTCAGGAATAGCCTTACACCTAAGGTTGGATGTAATTCAGGATCTGTACCAGGCTCACATACTCCACTGTGCTCTGAGTTTTGAAAGCTTGAGGTCCTCCCCATCATTGTCACCAAATTTCTTTCTATCCCTGCTTCTTCCCTAACTGTCACTTTAAATCATCTACCTTCCTTGGGTCATATGTTCTGCTTGCTGGAATTTCACCTTGGCTACACTTTCCTTTCACATATTGCTTCTTCTGTTTCATGCTCATATTTCAGTTTCTACCTGGCTCTCTCTGTCTTTCTTTGTTTCTTTTCTGAGAAAGTGCTCTCATGGGTCTACTGGTCACCAGCCTAAGTGGACAGTCCTTGGAGCATATACCCAACCCTGGCCCAGTAACCTGTAGCTGGGGATGTGAAGGCAAATGTCTTGCTTTCTAAGCAACAGAACCTGTTCCCTTACCAGAGATTTGGTAGGAAGGATTTCTTCCACAAGGTGCTGTGGGCATGGTAATACTTGATTTACCTATCTAGAAAAAGGTTCAGGGATGACATTATGGAGAGAAAGATATAAGAACTGACCTTTGTTTTCACTCTTCCTTCCTTCCTTTTCTTCTGTTAAAATTGAAGAGGTGCCTCTCATCCTGCCCATGGTCAACCTCTACCTGTGCCCTGGAACCCATCCCTTCTCTCCTCCCAAGGGCCTGTGCTTACTGGATGGCTTCCTCCCTTGAATTCTAGGGAGGATCAAAGTCAGAGGCAGAACATGATGGTGATTTAGCATAATCTTGAACAATTTACAGATCCTGTTGTTAAGAGAGATCATGGAGCACACATACAAATCATACATGATGGAGACATAAGGCTTCTCACACATTTTGTTGAAAGAAAATTACTGAAAAGAAAAAAAAATAGATTTTTTGAGTGCTAAAGTTACCAACCTAAAAAGTGATGAAATGACATTAGTAAACATTTTTTTTCTAAAAACAAGGAATGATTTTCTTTATTGAGCTTATAGCATAATCTTAGCAACACATCCTGGAATGGAAATGATCTGTTATCATCTCTGGCCTTGTTTAGTTAACATCTTATTTCTTCACCCTGAGTTCCAATACTTAACAATGTCCATACTAATCTGACATTGACAGCTGTAGACTACTTAGGTTGTATCCTATGAGCTAGTAGAAACATTTGTACTATTATAGTCTAGCAAATATGATAAACGAATTATCTTTTGACCATGACTCATTAGATCAATGACCCATTTACTCTAGCTCAATCACTGTGTGTTAAATAAATGCTCATATGCACTTTGTATTTTTTAATATTTTATTTTCAATACAAATATTATAGATATTATCCCCCAAACTATAAAAACATAGGACTGGAAAGTACCTAAAAAGTAATGTAGGGACAACACTCATCTAGTGTCAAAATTCCTTTTGCCTATCGAGGGTTGTTGAGCCTCTTTTGAATATGTCTATTGTTGAAGAGGATGGTGTATTTAGACTGGGTCTCTTTTAATGACAAAGTATAAATGATTTTGTTGTTGACTCTCGGCATCTTTATCTTGCCTTTTAAGTTTATTTTAGATATCTCAAATGGTACATAATAAATTGAACAGGTGATGAGTGGCTTTTAGTTCTCACTAAAATCTCTGCATAATCAAGTAATATGAAATTGAATTGGATGATTCTACTATTTTTGTAGGTCAAAAATTGTTGAATATCTGCAATTTCATATGGTTGAAACTAATATATAGTTTAAAATACATTGTCCGGGTGTTTTCTTTAATACCTTTTTTTAAAAAAAAAATTGAACATTGGTATTTAAAAGAATGTTGGTTCATTTTGTGAAATAGACTCTAAATCAAACATAACTCACAGTATTTTTTCATTTCGATGGGCACTATGCATAAACCACAGATTTTCCATTTAGTATTAATGAAATGTCTACCAAAGAATGGTGAGATTTTGACTCCCTGCTGTTTATGACAATACTCAGACTCCTAGGCCAGTTTAGGTGCTGTTAAGTTTTATGGAATTTCTCTTTGGCTTTTTTCCTTAGAACTTCAGAATTGTTCTGGAATGCAGATGAAGTACCACATATGTATATAGTTAAATGCAGCAGTCTGCTTCAGATAAAGAATTCTGCAGTTATGTTTCTCCAGGCCAGAAATCTATTATTACTGTAAAAAAAGGGAAGTTACTCTTGTCATGTGGTTAAAATTTAATATTTTAAATATCCAGAGTCTTTTGTAACTTTATTTCACAGTACATTATATGATTCAGTATCTGCATATAATTGTGGTGAATGGATGCCCGTATTCTAAATATCAACTTCCTTCAAATAAAATGATAGAATCTTAGCAAAGATATGTTGCTATGAATTATTGAATGAAAGTTAGAAAAAAGAAAATAAATACTTAATGAAAATTTTATGTTTTTCCATAATTTTCAAGGGTCAGGTGACCAAATACTTGGATTCAAAACTCTTGCTGCTACACTTCAAATAATCTAAACTAAAAAGAAAAAAAAATTAAGATCTAAGAAATCTGAATTGATATAAGGTAATTTTTACCCCCATCCTATAAATGTGGTTTTATTTGCATGAGTAGATTTTGAAAAAAGAATGTGAGAAATTTTATAGATGGAATTATTTTCCTCTTTTTTCTAGAAAGGAATTGAGTTTCAGGCAAATCTCTTATAGAATTCTTAGCTGATACTAGTTCATTAGAGAAATGCCAAAAGGATCTCATTCTGAGACATCCCAACCTTAGAATGAGTCTCTGCTGTAATCATGCGCCACAAAGAAATCGAAGGAAATACGAAGTTAAAAGGACATTGGTGTTCTAAAGCACTGGGAAGACAGAAGAGGAGGGGGTGAATGGTGTAAAGAAAATATTCAGTTTGTTGGTTTAAAAATAAATGTTGGGTGGTGCAACGGTGGCTCAGTGGCAGAACTCTCACCTGCCATGCCGGAGACCCGGGTTCGATTCCAGGTGCCTGCCCGTACTCCCCCTCGCCCCCAAAAAAGTCAAAGACTATTCGCCTATCAAAATTCTGACCATAATAATTTGAAGTAGAAGTCTTTGTTCAAAGATTTTCAAGGCCATCAGTAGTACTCAGATACAAACAAGGGTATATCTATCTATCTATCTATCTATCTATCTATCTATCTATCTATCTATCTATCTATCTATCTATCTACCTATCTATCTATCTATCTATCTATCTATCTATCTATCTATCTATCTATCTATCTATCTATCTATCTATCTACTTAACACTCTAGTCAATTCAATAATTCATTAGGGTTTTAGGATCTTAAGTATATCAACTTCACTGTAAATAACTAAATTTAAAAGGATACACAAGTGTTCCTTCGAATGATTACATTCTGTTCTCTGTCCTGTATTCATTTCCTTCAAAATCACATTTTTGAACCTGCTTCTATGTACTCTGATGATATACTGTCAACACTCATACTTGTATGTTAGAAAATGTTCCTGCTTTACAACTTCCTTGAAAAGCATGTTTTCATAAAGAAGTGTTAGGAATATGTGAAAAAACAAAAAAACGAAGTTCATAAATATCAGAGCCTTCCTTCCTCCCTACATCTAAACATGTGCAAACTTAGGAAACGTCACTCTGGAAAAACTCTTAAGTGAACCTTGCATATTTACATTTGGTTAAACCCTACCACATTGGGGTAAGATATTAAAAATGAAGATTATTTAAACTTCTTTGTTAAAAATCCAAAGCACCTGAATGTTTTTAAACTATTAATAGAGTTGAGTTTTTTTTTTCATTTATTTATTTTAGGTGATGAAGACATGCCTTATAGATTCTGAAAAATTTTTAGGATCCTTTTTTTTTCAGCCCAGAAAGAATTTACTGAAAGAAAGCTGGTCTATTTCAAGAAACAGCTGAGTTTCAGGGAGGACAGTGGTGTATGTAGGCCTTGGAGGTTGTCAAAACCAAGGACTTAAATGTCACTTTTGTCCTTTGTACAAACTGACTTTCTTTATAGGGTCTGAATTCTGACCACAAATCGCTCCTGGCTTACATTGTACAAGTTTAACCACCAGGTAGAGGCTAAATGACTCTTCCAGTTTCTAATTCAAAATCCCCTACATAATCCATACAACTATGGATACACTGGGCTCCTTCCCAGAGGGCAGCCATAAGGACCAGGCACTGCCTCTAGAGATGAGAAGAGAACCCAGTTCTTCAAACTCTGGGCGATGTGCTTACTACAGCAATTAAGGGCCAGATACATAGTTGTACAATCCTGTAAACTAGGGGCTAAATCAATGGTTCTCAAACTTGGCTGCACATTAGCATCACCTGGGAGCCATTTAAAAATACTGTTGCCCATGCTGTGTTCCAGATCAATTAAATCAAAATCCTTGTGCATGGTGTTCTTTAAATGTTCTCCAGATGATTCCAGTATGTAGCCAGGGTTGAGAACCACTGGACTCAATGATAAATTTAAATTTAATGGAAGAGAAACAAGATAACCACAATAACTACCATTAAAACTGAGTTTAAGAAAAGGAAAACCATATAGAAATCCTAATTGATCTCAGACGTTTTAAATACGTCAGTGTTGACTTTTTCCAATAACTGGTTCATAAGAAACAAATTAAAAATGTGCTTTGCTTCCTCCTGTTTGTCTAATTTAAAGATTTTGTTAGATAAGACTTAATATATTTTCTAGTCTTGATTCCAGTCTGTACTTATTGAATAATGATGATTTTTAAAAAATATTTCAATAGTTGGTTGAGCTCATTTGCAATGTTATTAATTCATAGAACTCAGCAATTTTTTTCCGTTCTAGTCACCACAGCTAAACTTCCTTGCCTCTTTACCACTACTTGCCCTTCACCCCCTCCAGGCCTTGTCAGGATGGGCTCATAACTACAGGTACATTGCTGAACTAAAATAAAAGAACACGATCATGCCATCAAATTCAGCCCACATATCAAATTTTAAGGAGTTCTTATGAATATACTTGTTGGGAATATGATTTTTGTAGAGTGGAGATAGGAGCAGTAGCTTTTGAAGTTGCAATCTGCTCCTCCTTCTCTCTAAGAGAGAACTGCTTACAGGGAAGATGGACTCTTTATTGTTCTCTATTTCTATAGGAGAAACTGGATTTCAACTTCAGGAGTGATTTTTTTTTTTGCCTCCCCATCCATAAGCATTAAAACCCCTCTTTTTCATGTGACATCCTATGTCTGCAATTCACATATTGAAAATAAGTGAAGGTAAAATGATATGGATATTTTTTGTTTAATTCAGAAGATACTCTCTTTGACTTTGAATATCAGATTTTGCATATGTGCTAAAACACTTTATTTGACTTCTGGTATAAAAATACATCTGCTGAAGGGAATGGTTTTACTTGGAGCCGTTAACGCATTCAAATTGGATTAGACTACCCTACTTTTAAAAGTATAACATTTATTTTGCTCTATGTGCAAGTCATAAAGGTCAAGCACTTAGGGGGAAGTACCAGAATACTGATTTAAGAAGGCATACCGATCTCTCCAAATCATATCCATGCACCTGGCATATTTATACATAAAGCAACAACTTTTGGAGAGAGAACCAGGCACTTTATTTAGGCATTTGTGAGAATATGATGAATGAGGTCAGTGGTTTGCTAGCCCCCATTCCGTTCCCTTGAGCACCACTAGCTTCCCTGCAAGAATCCTATAATTACCAATATCATATGCATGTTTGTCTATTGTATGTCTGTGGAATCCTAAATTGTACTAGGCTTCTGGGAGAAATCCTGTAAATGAAAAGAAATCATATATTCAATTATAGTCTTCTCTAAATAAGCGTAAGCACATGCCATGGAGAAGTATGAATAACACCAGAAAAGAAATTGAACTCTTAAAAAAACACAAGTATACAAATGAAACTCGCCTTCTGGCAACTCACCATGCCATTTTACATGCATGTTTTTATCTTAATAATACCACCAGATACTGTGCCAAGTCCTTTGTGTTGATTTTTAAACTTAATGTTCTTAATAATCCTCTGCTGAATACATATCACTCCATTTTTCTGATGGGGAAAAAGGCTCTGGTAGGTTAAGGAAGTTCACCATCAAATAATATTAAATCGCTTTAAGGCCCGAGCTCCAAGTTAAATTCTTTCCAGCCTTAGAAAATCCAAATACTTCTAAGAACCTTCAGAGCATCAGAAGTTGCCAAGTAATAAGTACAGTTTTAGTAACTTATAATTTTATTTCAAAGATTTGCATGTCGCTAATACACTTTGAATTTGGATAGGCCATTGAGAGACAGTTTTCTATTCATGCAACATCAAACTTTTGCCTGTCTAAAGAAATGAAAATCAATTTTACTCTGTCATCCATCCCAATGTTTAACAACTTTCATAGCCAGGAAAAAGCACACTATCAATGCAAAATTTGAATTTCTCATATTGTTTCAGCTCATTTATTCTTTTTGCATCTTCAGGAGAAATAAAGGTTCGCTAATACTATTCTTTCTTATTTCTTTGTACATTCCACCATTTTTTAAAAGTTCTTTTAACTTTGCTCAAGGCACTCTTTTTTAAATCATTCCTACCCAATACTTTTCTGAATTTTTCTCATGCTCTGATCCACAAGTGACTTGTTATATGTTAAGCAATTATTTTTAAAACAAATGAAGTCAATCTATAATTTCAATAGATGGAATGTTTATAATTTCTCTACGTGGCAAATGTGTTAAGTTAGGCAACTTTACATTTTCTTCTCCCACATAAAATCCATAAATAAACAAACCTGCTTTTATTGTCAAATGGAACTGGAAGTCTGGATATATCTTTAAAGGCAAACTGCCAATATGAATCTTGAGACACTACCATATCCAGATATTTTATCAGGCAGTGTGACTTAGAAATATTGTGCCTCTGTGATTGAATATCTGACAACAGTTTTCTTTTTTACCCAAATACATGAGCACAATTGCTTCCGTCTAGCATGTATACCCTTGGCGCAGTTAGGTGACTGAATTATAACTGAGTCATGCATGTGCTGAGTTTTAGCAAAGTATTGCTGCAGAATCCAACAAGGATAAAAATTGATGTCCCTCTTGAAACAAAGTGGCACAGATGGTACAGCTTTATAGCTGTCTCCAAATACCAAATGCCAAACTGCTCCTTTGATAAGCAAGGTGGTGTAAAGGTTTAAATATAGCCTCTTGGTGGAATGTCAGTGAATGATGGCTCCTAGTTACAGAAATAGCAAAATGTTCTGTTTAAGCATTTTTTGTTTTTGTTTTTGTTTCTTTGCTACCATGGCTTAGAAATTCTATGTCTAGCAAAGTATACACAAGGGAAAGAACACAAAATCTACCTTGAAAAATCAATGCATATACTAAAAAATCAACTAAATTGGCGGCGGGGAGGGATATGACCAACTGGTAGCTGGTGAAGTCACTTTTTCTGCCACAGGTGTAAGGGATGTCAGTCCAAACAGGTTATGTTAAAAACATAAGACTCACCTTTATGTAATAACAACAAAGAGGAGGTTTTTCATTCTTAATTTGGTCTTAAATTTTCTTTTCACAGCAAATATTCTACCCAAGTGTAAAATACTAACCTTATGGAGAATAGCATTTATCATAAAAGTGCATAATTTTATAATTTTATCTTTCAAAGCATGCATATTTGAATTTGAATTGATTTATTTTTAATACAAATGCATTTTATTCCTTAAATAAATTAAAGTGCTGCTACTAATAACAATCCCTGTTTTATTGTAGAACTGTAGAGATGAATGGTAAGAAAAATAATCTTTTTTTACATACCTGGTACTTTATTTTCCTCAGTTTTACAAATCACAAGCATATTCAGAGAGCTTAAGTAGAAGTGCTGTCACAGAGTAGACACATATTTTTGCTGAAAACAAGAAAAAAAGCTCCATGAGGGCTGGAATTCTTGCCCATTATGCTTTATCCCTGGTACCTAGAAGGGGCCAGCTACCCTTTACCTAAACCTTTATTGAACTAAGATTAAAAGCCAAGGTAGATTGACTTCAAACCCATACTCTTAGTTACTCTCCAAGATCATTCCTTTAGGATTATTATATTGTATTTACGTCCCATCTACTTTTTATTTATTTATTTTCTTTTTTTATTTCATGATCATTCCATTCTACATATATAATCAGTAATTCATATCATCACATAGTTGCATATTCATCATCATGATCATTTCTTAGAACATTTACATCAATTCAGAAAAAGAAATAAAAAGACAACAGAAAAAAATTCATACATACCATACATCGATCACTAGCATTTCAATCTAAATTTATTTTAACATTTGTTCCCCCTATTATATTTTTATTCCATTTGTTTTACTCGTCTGTTAATAAGGTAGATAAAAGGAGCATCAGTAACAAGGTTTTCACAATCACACAGCCACATTGTGAAAGCTGTATCATTGTTCAATCATCTTCAAGAAACATGGCTCCTGGAACACAGCTCTACATTTTCAGGCAGTTCCCTCCAGCCTCTCCATTACATCTTGACTAACAAGGTGATATCTATTTAATGTAGAAGAATGTATCCTCCAGGATAACCTCTCGACTCTGGAATCTCTCAGCCATTGACACTTTATTTTGTCTCATTTTATTCTTCCCCCTTTTGGTCAAGATTTTCTCAATCCTTGATGCTGAGTCCCAGCTCATTCTAGAATTTCTGTCCCACATTGCCAGGAAGGTCCACACCCCTGGGAGTCATGTCCCATGTAGACAGGGGTGGGCGGTGAGTTTGCTTATTGTGTTGGCTGGAGAGAGAGGCCACATCTGAGCAACAAAAGAGGTTCTCTTGGGGGTGACTCTTAGGCCTAATTTTAAGTAGGCTTCACCTATCCTTTGTCGGGTTAAGTTTCATATGAACAAACCCCAATATTGGGGGCTCAGCCTATTGCTTTGGTTGTCTGCACTGCTTGTGAGAATATCAAGAATTCTTCACTTGGGGAAGTTGAATTTTCCCCCTTTCTCACCATTCCCCCAAAGGGACTATGCAAATACTTTTTTACTCACTTTTCAAATCACTCTGGGATTTATTGGAATATCACTCTGGACAAACCTACAAAATCTTATGCCCTACTCAAGGTTCCATGTACTTATGGTGTTCAATTAAATAAAGGTGCTGCTTCTAATAATGATCCACGTTTTATTTTAGAGCTGTAGAGGTGAATGGTAAGAGAAAGAATTTTTAAATAACTTCCATAAGAAAATGCCCAACTGTTTCTAAAAGAATTTTGCCATTTTAGAAAGCCATAAGCAAGGTATGTTTCCAGTAGCTCCAGTTCCTTGCCAATATCTGGAATTGTCAGCCTTTGTCAAATTTTTTTTTTCTGGATCTGTTGAGGCAGTCATAAAACTTTTCTTTATTATTTTGCTAATGTGGTAGATTACCCTGATAGGTTTTCAAATGTTGAGGCATCCTGGTTTTGTTGAGCAAGTATTTTACTTGTTTTTATTATGCTAAATAAAGTCTCCTAAACTGAAAAAAAGTGAAATCAAACATTTTCAACATCACTCCGTTAATCATTCTCGTTTACAAGACAATTTAGGAAGTAAAACAGAGCTCTTAAATTACTTATAAGCCAATTCTCCCGCTGGCAAATTTATTTTCAGTCATTGATTTTTCTCCATGTTTTAGGGGTCTGAAGAGGGTAAGTATTTCAACATTAAATTCCTTGAAAAGTTCAATAAATCATGGATTAGCATATTAGTGATATTTCCAAGAGAATGGCAATGATTAAAGTGTTAAATTGTTTATTTTTAACCTCCTAATGCAACAAGACCTATCACAAAAAACTTGCAGAAGACTAAGATTTAGTTATCTTAGTTTTACAAAACCATCATCCTATGAAACTTGAAGATATATAAATTCAGGCTTTGTCCTTGAGAGTCAATCTGTTTGTTCAATCTGTTCACATTTTATATTCTTTGCATACAATTTGCATCTTCGGATTCATTTCTGGGAAATTTTTCTGCTCATTTTTGGAGCTGTCTTTAGATCTGGACTCAGGAAGAGAGATGGTAGAGAAGAATATAAATCCAACCATTATTGCAAAATTCTTCTGGACTCATTCAAGGCAACCTTCTAGGAGATCACCTTCATTTACATTGGAATCTCTAGGTGGAGTTTGACAGGTGCTGGTTTTATTTGTTATTCTCTAAAATGAAGCACTGCCAGCAGACAGTTAGGTTAAGTGACATGGCTTTCATGCCCACTTGACAGGAGTGAAAATGGAAACCCACCCTCTCTCCTTTGGGAGCAAGCATTGGGGTTCAGTTGATGAAATACAGAGATTTTGCAATAAGACTTGGTTTTACCCTGATTCTACAGTATTCTACCTGGGAAAAAAAAATGTTTGCTGAACTTTTCTGAGACTTCGTAAACTCATCTCTAATCTGCTCAAGCAGGAATAGCCTCCTGACAGAATAGACGTCAAAGATGATATGAGATAAGGCACATGATAATGATAAATGTTTTGTAATAGTGGTGTGCTGCATTAACTAATGTTTCCTTTTATTGGTCCTATTTCCCCCGATTTAAAAGGTTACATCACTGACCCAAAGGAAGTGGCACAGCAAGGACTGTGACCTTGGTCTGCTGCAAAGCTCCAAAAAAGGCCAGGTGATAGAAAGAGGCATTTTTTTTTTTTAGTTTTTTTTTTTTTTAATTTGTTTTTTGTTTTCATTTGTTTTTGCAAATACTGGGAGAGAAATGGGTCAAGTTTTAAGGCTGTTTCTGGGGATAATTTTACCTAATTGTGCTCTGTAGTGAGGGACTATTTCAAATTTTGTAATTAGCACAACAGTAGTCTGGTGAAGATTTTTGGGACAGGAGTTGAAACTCTTACCAAGGAAACCATCCTGTGAACCTGTCACAGATTGGCTTTGGAGGACAGTGTCTTAGAATGAATTGCTTTAGAATAGCCTTGCAGGGAGGAAAGGAGTGAGAACGTTTCAGATAACCCCAGGGCCCTTTCAGGTCTCTAGGCCAGCAGCCCCTGAGATGCTACATGAGTTTTCAAGGAGAATGAGACATATGGGTAGTAGCCAGGGTGAGATGTTAAGCTTGAACTTTGCTTTTGCCCTACCTAAACTGTTTTGTCTATCTCCAGTGTTCAAAGCTATTCGGAAAGCCATGCCTGATATTCCGTGTGTTGGCCTGACATCACAATATGGGAGGCAGAATTGATCCATGCATCTCTCCCTCCACTCTTAGGCCCTAAGTTTTCACTTGTGTTCAGTTGTTTTGAATTTAATGTTTATGCTTTTCCTCACTCCTTCTTGAATCTTCAGTCATTTAAAAGCAGTTAGGTTTCCACGATGACCCATGGCAGTTTAGTTTCCCAGGCTAACCCCAGTTATCCCTGAAAGCTAAGTGGTGCATTATATGGGAGTGGGGGGGGGATTTTGAAATACTTCTATAATTATAGTTGAACTTTAAGTTGAAATATCAATTTGGGAATATTTTCCACGGGAGATATTTCTCCTAAAGATATGCCGGGATAATCAAAAAAATAGAATAAAATGGACAACAAAGCAAACCAAAAAATAAATCTAGGTTCATTTTATGGTTAATTAAACTGGTTAGTCAGAATTTGGGTATTTGGGGGGGGAATGGGACCAGAGCATCACTATTTTTAATATTACTTAGATGCATCTAATGCATAGCCAGCATTGAAATCACTATAATAGAAGAACAGAATTAGGTCGAACCTTCATTCATTTAGGCATTTAACAAATGTTTACTTAAAAATACTCTATCCTAAGGACTGTGTTCCCAAAGCAACTGTATCTAAAAGGAACTCACAGACTAACCAGATAGGAAAGAAAGCAAGTGAAAAAGTTCTTCAGGTACTGAAAAACCATGGTGACTGAATTTTGAGACTTCAAATCATCCTTTTCCTGGTGAGTTTCATAAAGCAATACAGGTAGTTATAACATAGTACTGTTTGGTTCATAGGTCTGAGCGCTCGTTTGCAGTAGGATCTTTGCCTTGAATTGGAATGCCATATATTTTATAGGTTGTCATCTTGGGCAGGAGAATTGACAAATTATTTGCCAGTAAATGTGTATAAATGAAGTGATTTTCTTTCAGAATAAATTCTTTAAAAAATTCTGACAGATACTAAGCCATATTAGTGAAGGTCTATTAAAAATATGTACTTTGTTATTATTTTCTTGTGTTGAGCCTTTTGTTTAAACTCTTCTTTGTCTGGTTAAATTTAACTGCTACTAAGTAATATTGAACTTTAACTTTACTCTAAATCATTGCTATGTTTATAAATTCAAATGCAATGATAGCAGTTGTTTTGGCCAATGTAATATTGTATCGTGTCCTTTTTTAAATTTTAGAGCTAGAGAACGCGAGAGAGCACCGAGTCTTAGAGGCAGGATTTCCATCATATCTTTGCCTTTCTAGATCTGTGAATTGAGTAACACTCTCTAAGCATTAGTGGTTACTCCATATAATATTGAAGTAATAAAAATTGTATTTTATATGAATGTTTGTAAATCTTTAAGCAAGTGAAAGCCATTAAGTTAATACTCAACCGTGTCAAGTATTTTAGGAAATGCCTATGCTAAAAAAATACTTTGGAATAATGTAATGTAGAGAGCAATTTTCTAACACTTAAAATATGTAAGGATCATCTTGGATGATTATTCAGTCATGTAACCTATGTTTTTACTTTCAGGATTATGTTTAAAAAAAACATAAACCCAGCTGCAGGCCTATACAAAGTATGTGGGATTTAGAAGTTATTTTTAATTTTTTTTTAATTTAAGAAAAGCACATGTGAAGGTGTTGTCCACAGATAGACCATAGAGAGTTTTTGAAAATCAGAGTACTTCCTTCAGCAAGTCAATTTCTATCACCATGTTATAGAGACAAATCGGGAAAGTATCCATAATGTTTTAGATGTCATTGCTATGATAAAAGTTTCTTTCTTGCTTGACATCTCCAGTCACTATTCGACTTCAGCCAATTCCTGACAGTTTTTCCTTTGATTTGGACTAGGTAGTGCTAGGTATTCTGAATTGGAACATTGTTAAAGAAAATCCCCTTAGATCGTTGCAGAAATTAAAGGGAGCATACCAATAGTGTTACCTTCTTCATCTATCACATTGCAAAAACTGAAGAAGTTATTTTTCTCACTATCAGCAAGAATGTGGAGAAACCCTCATGTACCACTCTTTGGAGTTAAAGTAGCATCAGCGTTTCCAGTGAGTCACTCAGCTATCAAGGTAGAATTACACACATACTTTATTAATTTATGTGTGTGTGCATTTTATATACCCACAAACACAGAAGTATGCTTGTATATATCCAAACAATTCTGTAAGGATTCAAAGAAACTATTAAATGGTGTGTGTGTGTGTGTGTGTGTGTGTGTGTGTGTGAGTATATATGCATGCACATGCACATTTAATGAAGGACTGTCTACATTTCTTTGCTATTTGTTTTATATTTTTATAATTAAGATAAATAATTAACTGGTACCTGCCCATGTAAAAAAAAAAAAGATAAATAATTAGCATGGAATGTAGCTTAATATAGAAATATTGGCTTATAGTAAAGAATGGCATCTCCTGCTTGCTGAGAAAGTGAGAAAAATAAGTCTGTTTAAGAAATGGAAAAAGAGGAAATGAATTAGGATGACCCATAGTCATTGCATTTGGATTGCTGGAGAACTGATGCTATTTTTGTTGATATAATAATGTATCATCATGCATGTAAACTAAGGGGCAAAGTTATTTCATTCTGTTTTACCTGAACCACCTTAATGATATGTGGCAAATAAGTCCTGCCACACAATGCGGCTAAATACCATTCATTCATTTATTCTTTCAATAATTATTAAAAACCTATTAGGATGGTTAGTCCTATGCCGTCAAGTCAGGTTTTTCCTAGTACCAATGCCACAGACTTAATCTCTAAATGTAAGGAATGAATAATTTTAAAGGAAAGAATGAAAACAATAAAAAAAGGGACAGCCTTAAGCTCAGCGTATAGTATGTGTTGAATTAACTTTAGCTATTATCATTGTTTGCTTTTCCACATGGCTTCACTTCTGGATTTGGGGGAGGTGATCAAATTCTGGAGAAAACATTCTCCTAATTGTAACTTCAGAGAAAAATCACTGAGTGTTTTGTTCAAGTGGATTGATAGTATCAGCTGCCAATCTCCTTATGAACCCACAGGCTCTTACCATCAAATTTCCCAATATGTTTACATCTTTTCATATCATAACAGTTTTTGTTTCTCTTAGCCTTTAGATTCATTTTCACTTTACACCACATTCTTTCTTTACTATTGAATGCACAGAAAATGTTTAACTGAGATGTTTATGGTTATAACTGCTAAATTTATTTTTTAAAATCAAATTAACTCCCACTGCAAAAGTCGTGTATTAGACTCCATTGGTGCTAGGTTTGAAATCTGGGTGGGCATATCACAACTGTCTCTGAGCATCTGTTTTATCACCTGTAAAATGAAGATAAAAATGCCTACTTTCCAGGGTTGTCATGTAGAACAATGCGCTTCAATGATGTAGTGTACATAAATTTTCCACCAAAGTGCCTCCTATAGTGAACAGTTAAAAAGTGATAGCTATTGTAATGATGATAATGCTGATTTTTGAAATAAAATAAATTGTGACTCCTGAAAAAAGTCTTTTATTCTCTTAATACTATTTACTTTAATTTAGAAGCAAGGAAGAAATGAAATAATTTTCTTTAACTAAAATCATCATGGCAGAATTAGATCAGCATTATATTAAAGAGATATAAGCTATTCTCAATAAATATATCATACATCATTTTTAGGAGAACTCTGACCCAACTTAAAATGCCAGCCCATTGTGGGTTTATGCTATCTGCTGACCTTTAACTCTGTAAATTTAACTGTGGAAATCAGGCTTAAATTATTCATAGTTATTTCTTTTAATAATTTATGGTAACATAACTTCCTTTCAAAGACATTAGAAATCTGGGAAAATGTGGTCACTTCTTTTTTTGAATAGTGCTATATTTGAAAAAAATTAAACAATATACATGAGCTCACCCCTGCCACCCACCACCCCAACCTGACACACACACGCTCACACGTTGGATACTGTTTTACGGATACATCAAACATAAAAACTGGCTAATAGTCATTTTGCTCAAAATATGATGTGTCTTTTCTGGTATATACCCAAAAGCAGCTTAAATATAAAGCTACTTGTTTAACCAAAGCAAAAATTACTGAACTATATATAGGCCTATAGATGTAAAAGAAGAGGTAGTTATTTTGTTTTGTTTTGTTTTTTACCCAGAGGCCATGTTTTGCAAAATTCTTGCTAGAACATGTCAAATTTTTAATGAGAAGCCCAGAAAATTCCAAGGAGCCTAAATTGAAGAGACAAAAAAAATCCATCATCTCAGAAAATCTCCAGTACTTACAGCAATACCTGATTAAACAAAGGGCAAGTTCTGCCCTTTTGCTTGAATTTCTGGATTTTCTTTCTTGCAGAATTTTTATTCTGACCATTTACTGAGCATGGCTACCATTCACATAAATGAAAAAAGTCATAGCAAGTACTCAAATTAACACGTTTTCCTATTGGTTATAGGGAACGCTCATGCTGGTGTTCGAACCCAATCTATTAAAAGACTTGATAAAATGGCACTTCCTTTGCTTTTAACATACAAAAAAGAGATATTCCCTGTATTTAAGATCTTAACAATTTAGCTTGTGTGATTGAAGCAGTGAACAGATTTCTGAGATCCATTTAGATTTGAAGTGCATAGTATTTCCAATTATTGGTTTGATTTGGGAGGAGTAGAACTAACTGTTCCTGTTATTTTACCTCATTCTCTAATTCCTTTTAGAAATGAGAAGATCTGCAGCACCCACTGAAAATTTCTGCCTGGGGTGGGATTTTGCAGTGAGTGCCATAGTGCACGGTCTTGATTCCTGCTCTCAGCTATGGAACATTTTTAACAGGCTTCAAATCAGCTTCATTCTTTGCCTTGACATCAAATAAGCCAAATAGAATATGCCCTTTCTCTTCTTATGAAAATAGCCTCTATGTCCCTTTAATACTTATAAAAATCACCACTTAATACTTTCTGAGGTATCATGTGCTAAAGAGCTTTGGAAATTTTTATCATGATATTTAATATTTTCTTGTCATGCGCTGAAAATAGACTGCTTACTTAGAAACACACAGGTACCTATAATGGATTCAGCCAAAGATCAGGGTGACAGAATGAAATGAAAGATTTATTCATTTGGAAATCATACACTCTGAGTTTACTGAGAGGCTATTACTTGCATTGAGTCTTACCATATGATATCACCTTGTGAGAAACTGGAAGTCCACTTTAAACACCCCAGATTCTAGAATTAACAGTAGCTTTTCTCAGTTCAATACACATACAAGGCAGAAAACAAAGAAAGGGAATACAGGAAGTTGTAAGTAGGCGGTCTGTCAATAGCAGGAACCGTTCACCCAGTACCTATGTGTAGCAGACACTGCGAAGATACACATTCAACAAATCATTGAAAATAGGTACTTAAATGATCCTAAGTGTGACTGCTACAGAGGAGAGTAAGGACCTCTGGGTGCATGTACCAATGGGTGCTAACAGCTGGGGTAACAGCTCTCTTGAGGAACTGGTAGTAAAGCTGAGACCTGTAGGATCATTTGGGATTGTCAGAGTGGGGATGAGAAAAGGGCATCATCCTCTGAGATTGAAGGAAAGGAGACTGAGCAAGGGATCATTGAGACACAAGTTTAATATTTTTGCCAGAAAAATTGCTGTAGTTTCAGTTATCTTAATCTACTGGTAATTAAGGTAGACTTGAGGGCCCAAAACAAAAGCAGAAATCTATTGATTGGCATATTTAGAGACTGCTAAATCTGCTAATTCACAATTTGCAAAAGATGCCTACTTACCCAAAAGTATTTAACAACATATTTTCAGACTAGACTTTTTTCATTTCAAAGAGGAAGGATTGTGGTTACCTGATTTGTTATGAGCTTCAGTAGTTTGAGCACTCTCTTATAGTTCACACAGGGAGACTAAATTGGAAATGTAACCAACGGGTGATCCATTAAGAATTTGAGAGCAGTTAACTCTTCCTTTGGGATGTATACTTTTACAGCCAATAAACCTGGCCTTACTAACTTCTACTTCATTTGCTTGCCAATAATAAAACCTTGTAATGTAACTGAGTGACACCCAGTAGAGCCACTCCTCTTATGTTTCCACTGTCAATATTGACTCTGAAAAGCCTATTAAAAAGGCTTGGTATTCATATACCCTAGGATGCCCTGTGGGACTCCAAGAGAAGGTGGTGCTATGACACCGTGCTTTAGTTAATGGCAGGTTCTTATAGAAGACATTTAAAAAAGAAAAAAATAAAACATTAACTGAAATCAAAGAGCAGTCACTTGAAAGCTTTAAATTTTGTGGCAAATAATGCATGTATATTGCTGAAGGTGTACCTATGCTTTAAATCATGACAGATTGTTAGAAAGGTCATAAAAATTATGTCTATGGGTCAGAATGGCATTTCCTAGAAGATATACTGTTACACAACAGACTGGGCAGCTAAAATAAAAGAAGAGTAATAATCAGCATGAAAAATAATTCAACATTAATATTTTAAGTATATTTTGACTTTTGGGGCAGCATCCTCAAATGTAATAAATGCTTTAAAGCACTGTATCTCAGTAATTGCTTTATAATCTCTGCTTCGTTATTAGAATAGCTCATTGCACATGTTACTCATAAAAGAAGTAAATATACTTAAAAGATCAAAATGTTTATTACTAAAATGCTGCAGTTGTTTCTAGTTGATTATGAAATCCTTTTATAGATGACTTTATATTTAGAATAATGGATGCTAACTGGAAGAGTCTTAGAAATCATTCCCTCTCATTTTCTACTTTTAAAGAACAGAGCCTCCTGTCATGCCTCCTTCCCTGTGTTCTTGCTCCCTTCTTATTCATTTTCACATTGTTGGCAAAGCAAGAGATCTTTTTAAAGCCATAAGGTGAAAAAATTATCAATAGTTTCTTGTTAGCTACATCAGCATTTGCCAAACTGTGTTCCATGAACAAGTAATTTAGCCTTTTGTGTATTTGCATTATGTTAAATCATATCTGGTTTGACAGGCTGGGTTAGACTCAATCAAATGATGATCTTTTTTGCAGGCCTTTTCAGGTCCTTCAATAGACATTGTTGACCAACCTGTTTAGGCACAGAAGTTTTTCCTTTTTGCAAAGGGTCTCTTGTGAGTCAAGGAATACCTTACCCTTTGACAAGCACTGGTGTGCAAAATAAGGTCCACAGTTCCAAGTAAGAAATAGCGTTCCTTCAAGATTCGATCCCTACCTGTTTGCTCAACTTCAGATCACAATTTTCCACATTTAAATACTATTGATACAGTTATAGCCAACCAAAAAAACTTCTCTGAAACGTTTTGCTGTTTTCTTCTTCTAGGGTGCTTATCCTTATTCTGTTCAGCTACCTCCTTCTTGGCCTTCCCAGATTTAGTTCAAATGTCAGCACCAGGAAGCCTCGATTCAGTCTTTCCCGTGTGTTTTCAAACTAAGTGGTTACCCTGTTAACTCATGGGTTTCATCTCCCAAACCCCAAATCCTTTCAGATATGAATGAGCTGCATAATCTCTGCCAGCACGTTGACTGGCACGTTGATTAGCTTGTAACCTCGTATACTGGTGGTGCTCAAGAAGTGCCTGTGGCCACTATGGTGGGAGAAAATATTAAGGTCATGTTTAGGTAGCATGGGGTCGTTCCTACCAGCATAGAGCCTTTGCACTGACCGACGGACATTTAATCCACAGCTTATCATAAAAAGATCCAGGAAGACAGACCTCTGATGAGTTTAGTTGCCCTTAAGGAACTCTGAAACTATATCCTTGGAGGGAAGAACAAGGACAAATGATACAAAAGATAAAATGTTAGAGACTATTTTTAAAATGTTAAAGACTATTTCTGCATTTAAATAATAGAAATGAGTTCTAAGAGATTTTATTTTTAAATAGCTGATGGTACTGCTTCTGGGCCCATTAGCAGCCATATATGAAGTTAAAAAAAATCTCCAAAATATATCCCAGATAGCGGTGGGATATAAATATTGAATCTGTAGTGTCTGGGAGCTCTTCCATGCATCTGAGAAACATTGGAAATGATTTTACCATGGATTAGTTTTCTGGTCTCTACTGCCAAAGCTGCGATTCAGTTAAGCAAGCCTTTCAGTTCACTGGGAGACAAATGAAAGTATGCTTTTTTTGAAGATATGTGCAAAAAGAACATGAAATAGAGTGAAAAAATTGGATTTTCCTCTGAAAAATGTATAAAGTCCCTTGTGTTATCTACCTCTTTCTATATAGCATATTAAAATGGTAAATAAAAATAGAATTGTACCTCTCTCCTGTAAAACATGTATAGTTTCTCAATAGACAGTAAAATGATGCATCAATTATTAATGTCGGTTGATATAGTTTAGAAGAACTTATAGGCTTATTAGTCATGGTTCTTCTACAAAAGCATTGACCCCAGAATATTTTGAATGAGGTAAATTCATGAGACATTTTCTTGAATTCCTTGTGTTCTGATCCCACAAAGAAGTATTTGCAAAAATGGGCCAACTGCAAGTGGTCATTAAGTTTTAAAATAATATTCTGCCTAGAAAATTTAAATATATATATATATTTTTGAGAATTGAATATAGAAAAGTTTTACAGAAAAAAAATGTAGACAGGAAATATAGACTAAAGAGCTAGTAGTGAGTCTGCAGGGTGTGAAGGCAGTCAGGTGGCAAAACCACCAATTCAGACGGCATGGAGCAGAGAGAGACAGTGAGATCCAAGGGAAGTGCGTCCAAACAGGGGCTGCAGGACAGAGTGCAGTTATCAAAGGGCAAATGAAAGGAAAATGGGAGAATTATAATTCTAAGTCTTTTCTCTCCTAATTTTGGCCAATTATTTAGTTCACAAAACCACATTGATTTTAGCCTTTTAATTTTTCACCTTGAAATAATAGAAAATGAGGGGATATCTGAAAG
Organism: Myrmecophaga tridactyla; assembly: GCA_004026745.1. NCBI lineage: Eukaryota > Metazoa > Chordata > Mammalia > Pilosa > Myrmecophagidae > Myrmecophaga > Myrmecophaga tridactyla. Next base: position 124,144 of record PVIY010001462.1, read on the forward strand.
CGTTTAAAAGGAGGAAAGGTTCCTGTTCCCCCTGGAATTGTGTAAATATTGTCTAGTCTCTAGGTCAGGGAGTGGACTGAATGATTCTCAAAGTCCCTTCCACATTGCATGCCTCTAATTCTATTATTCTGTCCTTATGTAAAGTGAATTTTCACTAAATTCAATTTTTTTTGTATTTTTAAATGCAAAAATGGTGCTTATCCTTATAAAAAAGGAAATTTTCACCACATTAAATATGAACAGAATATGGAAAGAAATAAACAAGTGAATCAGCCTTTCTTGTGACTTTCTTCTGACACATATTTTACTTTTTAACTCTTTTTTTTTGAATGAGAACTTTTTCCACCATGATCTGTGAAGTTTGATTATAATGTGGACTTGGCAATACTGGAGTATACCAAGTCCAAAGTGTTACATTTAAGCATTTACGTTCCGTTTGCATTGTATTTTTCCTTCTACTGCCTGTCGGTAGAGCCTCTAAGGTAGGTGAGAGGGTGATTTGGACAGAGGAATCACAGACAAAGAGGAGGAGTGGAAGGCAGAGTCTGATAGCACAGCATGAGAAGCCAGGGGAAGAGACTAGCATTGTCGAAAGCCAAATGAATTGTCAGAAACTGAGGTAATGAAACATCGTGCCTGTGTATCAACCATGTCTGAGGTCATCAGGCTAAATGTGGTAGACGGAAGATATCTCTTGTTTTTAGTAAACACTAATTGGTGGGTAAAGATATTGCTGTGAAAAGATGTCATACCATGATTTCTGTGATAAAGTGGTCTTGCAGTAATATTCTATTTTATTCTTTCTGAAACAGATTTCAACATGAGATGTATGTAATATGGTGTCCAACCTTTGGATTTAGTTTTTGTTAAGTATATTAAATCTCGCTGTTACTGATTAAGTAAGCCAATCAAATAAATGCAATCTCTTCTTATATCTAGTGCTTATTAACTACAAACCAGTCTGGTTTAAAACATGAAGTGGTTTAAGGGGTAATAAATTGAAACCATATTGCTTAAACTACACTTGAAAGACACAACACAGACATGTGTCATTTTATTTCCATTTCCGACTGTCAGCAGAAATTGGAGGCAACACTCTCCCTTTCTGTTTGATTATTCTATTATCGACAGAATGGGGAGTGTTGGAGACACACATGGTGATTTAGTGTTGTGCTGATGAAACCATTCAAGTTGTATGATGTGTCATTTTTCACTGCTACCTTATCGAGGTGTTTCAGCTGTGCCCAAACCAGCCCTGGTAATTGCTTGAGTTGCTTGTAGCAAAGTTATGTCAATGTCAGTTTCTAAATGACTTTTGACTGCTCCATGTCAAATGTTCCCTCAAAGAAGGCAGGGTAGGGGGCTTTTATACTTGGGCATGGGTATTAATCCTGAGACTCAGTAGACAAGTTCATTTTTTCTCCCAATCAGAATTGAAATGCAGATGCTGGCATTTTATGTTTTAAAGTGAAAGGAATACAATTAAATTTATAATTCATTTCAAGGGTAATCTTCTTTTATATTGATAACTTTCCTTTCTTGGTCCTAAGGGTAAATGTGAGTCAAGTTCAGCTTTGAACGTCTGCAGTTTGGATGAAAGGTATGCTCCGTTGTGCAAGATCTGCTTGAAACCCCATTCTAATGTCTGTGCAGCTCTATAAAGTCTTCAGTTTAGGTTTCGTTTTTGAATTACAATGCTTGAATACAAGGGAGAATATACACCTTTACAGGTTGAAGAGAGAATCTTACTGCAAACAAACATCCACAGCTTCAATAGTTGGTTTAAGAGCTTGTGTGGAATAAGACTTAGTCACATACAAATTTGATCACCACATAGGTTGAAGTACAAATAGAGATCACTTAGATGTTATGAAGATCTGGGCTTAGTTGGAGTATTAAGGATCTGTACTCAGGCAATCAGAAAGTAAATCTTGAATATTTATTGTTTCTGTGGCACATGCGACCCTTCCCTGCATTCAGAAAGCTTCTAATTTAGGCAGAAGAAAAAGGTGGTATCAAATAAATGTACGTTTTTGAAAGTAACTTCTATGGGATGACCTTTAAAAAGGAAATTTTCTTGCCTAATTTGGGTGTATTGTAGAAAACACAAATAATGATCAAGACCACCTCCTAGTCCAACCCTAAATGAAAAATTCTCTCCCTAGGAGATATTAAAATATTGATATGTCTTCTTTTAGACCTTTATAGATGCATATATGTTTATACACACATGTGGGTTATGATTATATACACTATTCTGTATCCTAGTCTACTAATTCAACAATATGTTATTATCCTCTTCCTGTATAACTATATCATTAATCATTGTATATTAGTATATCATACTGATTTGTTGCAATTTAGCTCAAGTCCTCTTATTGGACATTTATTTTGTTTGTGCTATTACAAACAGTGCTATATGGCCATCTGTATACATACATTTTAACCCACTTGTGAATAATTATCTTGAAATCCATTCCTAGAAATAGATTTATTGCATCAAAGGGTATGCCCATTTTAAGACTTTTAAACATATTGGCCAAGCTTACCCTCAGAATATTTCTTCCAATTTATATTCTCACTTAACACATCTAGGAATGTTTGTCAATGTCTTAGCCAAAACTGGAAGTTAGAATGCTCTCAAAATTTTATCAGTCTAAGAGGTGGGAAAAACTGCATCTTACAGCTCTTTGATTTATTTGGATACAATTGAAATTGAGTATTTTTTCTAAATATTTTTCTATTTCTAGTGCTATAAGATTTCAGAAGAAATCAACGCAGATTGAAATATTTAGTGAAATTTGAACTGGGCCTTGAAAAATGTCATCAGTGTTTGGGGGGGGTGCAGCACACAGCAGATTCACATGCCCACAGGACCTCCCAGGCATGAGAGAGAAAGGATTCCAGGGTAGGAACTGCCATGAACCAGAGAGCAGGTGGGCCAAACAGCTATGGTGGCTTTTCAGCCCCTGCCAGTGAGTGACACGCTTCATAGAATGGAAGCTGAATTTTGTCATATCTACCTATTTTTAAAGAGGCATTTGAAATCTGGATCTTTTTGAAATGTTATCTGTATGTTTTGTCTAAATCCATCTGCTGGCTATACTTGGCTCACTGACACCCTGGGTTAAACCATTGATTTGGATAAATCGATATGACATTCCAGATTGAGAGAACAAAATGAAAGAGCTGGAGAGCTTGGGAGAAGTGTGGTATAGAATGGGACAACCTAGGACTCTGTTGGGGTGGGAGCCTAGAAGGGAGGAAGAGAGGGATGCTATGGAAGTCAGATTAGAGTGGATTGGTTTGTAGAGGGTTTTATTATGCAAATAGGAAAGTTTCTTCTGAGTCTTGTTTCTAATAAAGATAAAATGTTTTTTTCTAGTGCATGTTGTTTTGTTTTGTCTTGTTTGTTTTCTTTTGTTCATGGAGGACAAAGATGTAAGGAAAAGAAGTTCAGAGAAGCTGTTCTAATATTCTAGGCAAGAGATGATGAAATGATGGTATTAAGTGATAGGTTTAGTAACAGAGAAGAGAGAACAGAGACAAAGACTTGAAGGGGAACTCAATAATAGGTGCTAAATCATTGCATAAAACATGAGCTTTCATGCTTGTCTCTTTTTATCCTTGTATCATATAAATTTTATCTTTCTTCTCATAGGTATATTGATCTGTGAGGGGACAGTCTTTAGGCCTTGGGAGAAATTGATAAATACATAGTATATCTTAGTCACTTATAATTGGATTATGGGATAAAACAGTGATTGCTTATATATGAATGCTAATGATTAAAGAAAACCATAGTTTATACTACTAAACCCTAATAAAGTTATTAATAGCTAATAATTAATCAAGGTTTCTCCAAGTAACTGAAGATATTGGTGATTGTGAATGCTATAACAATAATTTAGCACTAAAATAATCAGCTGAGACCAAACTATTCTTAAATTGTATAAACAAATCAGCAACAGTAGCTGAAGGGAGCCAGGGGAGATATATAAATCACTTTTGTCTCTCAAATAAAGCACTTGCAATTAATTGTAAACCATGTGATTGGTTATAAGGGGTGAAACAAAATGATAATGGTATAGTCATATCAAAGTTTTGAAATTTAGGTACCTAGGATAACTAATATCCTGGTGTAGGATTATCCTTTGAAAACATATCAATTTGCCCAAAAGTCCCTTAACTGTAGGAGTCTCATTGAATGAAATGTGTAATATTTATGTAGCCAAACATAATTGCTTTCCATTTAATTTAAGATTTTATATTTATGTTTATATTTATATTATCTAAATTCATATTATGTTTGTCTCCATGGATCAAAAATTTAAAATACTATATCAAAAAACATAAAGGAGGGGTGCATGGATGGTTCAGTGGTAGAATGTTTGCCTGCCAGGAGAGAGATCCAGGTTCAATTCCCGGCCCCTGCACCCTCTGCTGCCCACCCAAAATAAAAAGATATAAATGAAAAAGTCACATCTCTGGCCCCAAATTGCCCATTTCCCATACAACCTCACATGCCTGTCAACAAATAGTTAGCTCTTATGTTTATGTATCTTTCCAGTTTCTTTATTAATAGACAAACACGTGAAAATATATTTGTATACTTGGTTTCTCATTTTTTCTGCTTAAAAAAAAAGATGTTATAATATACATGCCCTTTCACCACTTTTTTTTAAACATAGTGGTATCTTTTAGAGATCTTTCCATATCAGTACATGAAAAGCTTGCTAATGCTTGTTTCTGTGTGCATAATATTCCATCTATGGATATATAATAGTCTCTTTGATTAGTCTATAACTGATGCAGACTTGCTTGCTTTGAAAATGTTGCTATTACAAACAGTGTTGTATGTGTGTGACAAGAGTTGTAGGTTAAATTTCAAATGCAATTTGAATAGTTGTAACACCTTTCATATTTGTCAAGTAATCTTAGCATGTCTGACTCTGATTAAGGACAGCATTCAACTATAGGTCTAAAGTCTGGGACTATGACTAATCCCGGTGTATTTAGTGGCACTTACACCTAGACAGTAGTATAATATGAAGTAGAGACTGCTTCCTGCAATCAGAGCTCAGCAGCAATTCCCTCTTGCAGACTTACTGATCACCTGGCTTCTGCCACTGGCCACATCCTTCCTGCTTACCTGGACCCTTTGAGAAGCTCTACCCTATAGTTGCCAATATTTTGACATGACAGTGTTCTTCAGATACATATATAAAATGTCCTACACACTGGATTTGAGGTACAACAGACCATAGTACAGCAGTTTCCAGTAGGTTTTTGCAAGTCTTTTGAGTTGCTGAGGCGTTGTCAAGCCCAGCAGAGATGGAATTCTCTGAGTCCACCCTGACCCCCTTCTCTTCCTCTTACTTCAGAAGTAGAGGGACTTGACTAGACCAGTTTCATACTGACTTCGCTACCCTATCTTCTGACTTTTGCCTCATTCAGGCCAAACATTTGCAATAAAGTTCAGAGCTGACAAAATTCTTCTTAGGTCTCCTGAAGGGCTCATGCTGATTCCATTTTAGTTAATATAAAATATATAGTGTTTTCTTTTGGCTTAAATTTGGAAAGAAATTGAGAAAATGATCCCATACTTAGTGTTTCATGGTATACATATGAAATGACTAGTATCTGTTTTGTAGATATAAATAAGAAGAGTTTGAAAATGTTGTGTATTATGAATCTCCTTTTTGTTAAATGGACCCAGGAGAAAATGTCCTCTTAATGGTAGATAAATAGTTGACTCAGCCTAGTAACCTGTGGGCTAGTAATGGGAAATTCAGAAGTTTAGATCCATCAGGAGAAATGATAGCCAATAGACCATGGATTGATAGCCACTGTTAAGTTGATTTATAGGGAACTAAATGTAACGAATGTGTATTATTCTGAAAGAGCGGAAATTTTACTGTCGAGTCTATACCTACACAGGCCAAAAGTAAAGACTATATACTACTAGAATAATGTAACTATCTTGCTTGTTCATGTTGGTTTTCACAGACTTCATCAACCTGCATTATCTCAATGATCATATTGTTATCTTGACATTTTGGCATCTTAACTGGAGCAGATAGAAAATTATTTCTGAAAGTTTTCTATAGCCATCATGATCTTACCACTAAGAATTTGTCTAGTCTGAGACCTAAAAGTCTAGAGGTTTATGATCGTCCTTAATATTTGATCATTTCCCTTATTTGCCAGTTTCTTATGTGACCAAGGCCATTAAAAAAGTGGGTGTGGATTTATTAATTCCAAACATACAGTAAAGTGTGTACAGTACATTGTGTGAGGTGATGTGAGTGAGGAAAAAACTGAACAAGACAGTAACTGTCTTCCAGGATATATGTACACAAATAATATAAGAGAGTATAGTATAAGAGAGTAAAATATGATTTGTGTCACAGTAGAGACATCTCAAAGAAGGGAATACAGCTCCCATATGGAATATCAGGGAAAGTGTTATGGAAAAGCGATGGCCTCTGGGTTGGTCCTGAAAGAATGGGTAAAAGGTGAATGAGGAAATGGGGATAATGGACATTCAGGACAGAGGGAACAGAGGTAAGGATATATGGTGCACAGTTAGAAAAGAATTTGGCTGGAATGTAGAGTGCCTATCGGGAATTAGTGGGAGATGTGACTGAAATAGAAGTTGAGGCAAGATTGTGGAGGGCTGTGGAAGCTCTCAGTGGAATTGTGAACTCTCAGTGCTATGGAATTGGAAACAGAAAATAAACTCTCACAGCAATTGCATCATAAATGAAAGTAAAAAGATTCTGTGGTCTACCATGGTATTTGGAAGAGGCTGCTCTCAGTGGAAGGGGATTGATGTAGGTGTTTCCAAATTGCCCCCAAGTCCTACTCTGTCACAGCCACACACCAAGAAGTAAGGAGATCAGTATTTCCAAGCATCTGTTATCCAATTATGGCCACCCTATTTGGGAACTTTGCTGTAAGCAGTAGGGAGTTATTGAAAATTTTTGTTGAGCGGTTTGACACAGTTAAGAGCTGTGCCTGAGGATAATTAATTTGGACAGATTGAAAAGTTGTCAGCCTGGGCAAGTGAACTGGGGGGCAAGTATGCTGAGGTGCTAAATTAAGACAGCAGTAGGCTATGAGAGAGAGAGTGGGGCTGTGTCCTCTCTCTGTATTATTTTAATTTTGATCTTTGGTAGCATTAAGGTTTTACTGGTAAGGTGTTTTCTTTTTATTTCTGATGGGTATGAAAGAAGATGAATCAGAAAGAGATTGTAGAGAAGAATAAAACTGTTCTTTTCAGGGTGTTGTGAGGTATAGTATTGTATTTTATAACTCCAGAAGCAATGGTCTCATAAAACTAAAGCTAATTTGCTTATAGATATTCAATAGGCATTATACCTTATATAAATAGATACTGGATATTTAGTAACTTATGATACTTCTGTTCTTTGAGAAGTATGTATATATTTATTGCTGATAATTTAATTGCATAGCATGGAATCTTTGTATACAAGTTTCGAATACTCATTGAACTGATTAAGGAAGCTTTGGGGAGAGCCATCAATAAAAACTGGAGGCAATAATACACAGAAATCAATTTGGGTATGGTATTAAATAAAACTTCATTACATTATGTTACTGGGAGAACTCTATTTATACATCTATATATATGTTACCTAGAGTGATAAAACATATTTATGAAATCAATGAAAAATGATATTTGGGTATTTACATTGGCAATTTCAATGTTTCTTTGGGGGATTTGAAAGAAAGCAATCAGTTTTAAATGTGTTTCATGAATCAAGAAACATTCAAAATCTGAGCTAACTTATTGGAAATTGCATAGAAAGTTAAATTTTCTTGAACGTTCAACTTACTATTACTAAAAGATATCATGATCCCTTGTGTTCCTGACTAGATTATTTTATTTCCCTTATTGTTATAGGTTTCATTGATTTCTCGCTGTGCTATCTCTGCAAGATACATTTTTCTCTTTTCTTTGAACTTTTACTTTTTTGACAGCCACTTAATTGTATTGACTTTTGTCTAGGTCAGATATAATTTATACAAGAATGTTTTAGTATATTTTGTATAGAAAATATTGGCCTTATTGTTTTACAACTAGCAATACTCTGAAAAGTTTACAAATCACTGCTAATTCACTGAGTAGACTACTGAAAAAATCGACAAACAAGAGTAAAAGATTTATTGCAAACTTATCATTTTAGGATGGTTTGCCCAGGAAATAGACTCATAAGATGCAAATGTGCTTGCAGGAAGTTGACTGGGAAATGTCCTCGGGATGAAGCCACATGGGGGAAATGAAGGAACAAGGATTGCAGAAAGATCTGTTGAGTTATGATGCAGTCAAGGCAAAGGCCTCAGCTCAAACCAAGGGTTCTCTCAAACTCTGATGACCATTCCAGCCTCGAGGCAAGGGGAACAGGCCTTTATAACTGTATACCACTGAGTCATTAGATACAAGATGCCAGGGGCATGGCCTTGGGCATTCCCTTGAAAACTTTCAACTGCTCAGTAGGTAAGGGGGAGGAGGAGGGAGTTGGGATGAAGGCTTCTCTCCTGAAGGAGAGATCTGAATGGTATACTACAGCATACCCCAGACTTAGAATTATATATGAATAAAAACCAGCTATTTTCAGAAAGTATGTTCAATTTTAGATGTTAAATATTTCTTAATATTTAAAATATTTGGCATTTGGAAATCTCTACTTGTTAGCAGAACTGCAAATTTCTTTTGTTAAAATTTATCTTTAAGAAACTGGGAGGAAAGGAACTAGTCTGGATATCAAGTTCTTAGTTTCCATTTAACTCTCAAAGATCATATTTAACATTGATTAAGTGGCTCCTAGCAGTGTATTAGGATAAATAGCAGTATCATTCTGTTCGTTTTTCTGGCAGCCAAGAGCAAGGTATCTAGCTCAGCTTATTACCAACTATAAAAAGGTGATTGGTTTTTAAGGAAATATAGGCAATACTGAATATAACATCATTTTTATATATTTCCACTTTAATATTAAGCATCTCTCTTTTATTTTCCAAAATTAGACTTGTCAAAAAAATTTCCTTATGTACTTTCTCATCATGCTGAATTTATGCTTTAGGTATATGAATATTGTATAAGGATGCATCATTTTAATTGAAACTTCACTTCTATTTAGGAATCGTGTATGATATGTAGCAAGCCTCGAGTATACATTCCAATGCAAAAGACTGAATAATTGTAGGGATTAAAAAATTAGATTAGCTATGGAGAGTTTAGAGAACGTTCCCTACCTTTACATCAAATTCTACTCTCAATCCCTTTAATTATTAGCACTACTATTTATATTTTGCCTTGAAGTGCCATTTCTATTTTTATACATATGCTTGCATTACCCAGCTAGGTTGTATATTCCTCTGGAATAAAATTGTATCTTCTTGATAGGAGAATGCTTTTGTATATTTTGGACACTCCTCATAGTTATTGTTGGGGGTGGGAAAGGAGATTTGGATTTATTACTTTAAATCTCGCTACTCTCGTTTTTCTACCTCAAAATTAATTTTTAAATGTGTTATACACTACTTCAAACATTTTTCATAAGTATTAAAATGGATGGCTTTTAAAATTTCCAACTGAGTTATCCACTCTGAAACATCAAATATGCCCATAGTTAAGAAGGAGCCATAGATAACGTGTCTACATGTCAGCCAAAGTAAGTCATGAAATATTTTATCATTTCTCCCGTTTAATAAGGTACTGTAAAATGGTGAGGAAGATTTTTCCAGATTGTCAAAATCATCAATTTATCTTAATTGAAAATGCATCATAAAGCTGGTGGCAAACTAAAAAATGCCTTGAAATTGACTTGTTATAATGAATAAAGACTTTAAGATGCTTTGCCATCTATTTATCTTACTTACCATCCACCATTTACATGTCACTAAAGTGAATCAATGTAATTGCAAACATCTACTTTCACCTTCATTTAAGACAACCTGTGCTTTAGTTTTTAAAATGGTCTGTGATCAACAACAACAAAGCACACAGGAAGCCAGATGCCTTTGGAAGGGCTAAGAGCCACAAAGCTTCGGGTGGTCAAGTAGGAATGTCAGGTACCAGGAACACCTGAGAACACTGGTGTCGGATCTACCCCTCTGTGAGGCGTGTCAGCTGCAACCTGGTTGTCAATTGCCTTAGATTCACGGCAATGTGTAAAAGTTTTCCAAATACGATGACGACACTTCAATTTTGCCCTTACCCATTCTTCACATGGAATCCTAGTTTTTGGTTTTTGTTACTGTTAATTTCATGTTGGCACTATAGAGTATGAGGTGCTGAGGAATGGAAAAGCTTAATAATTGACATTTAAAATTGATGATGAAACACTTCACTTAACATTATAAATATGTTACTCTGATTCGTGTGCTTGAAATTTTATTTTAAGTATGGGTGGTCCTCTGCTGGTTAGAATCTAGTGCTGATGAGCCTGGAGTCGTGAATTCATTTTCCATGAGGCCAAATCAGCACCCCTTAGGTTAAAACAAAGAAACAAGCAAACAAAAACATCTATTTTTTCTTTACTTTGATATTTTGCAGTTGGGTGACATTTTATACGTAATATAATCTCAGGCATTCTCCCTTAAGCCTTACGAGAACCCCAGGAGGAAAGGTTGAAAGACATTTTCACCTTTATCCTCATTTTATAGATGAGGAAATTGATGTTTAGTGGAATGAATTTACTTGACACAGCCAGGAATTTGCAAGGCTAGGTTCTCTGACATTGAATCCACTCTTTTTCTTCTCCATAAAACTATGCAGCAAGTCAAAAACCACAGTCTGAAGTTCAGGCTCATTTATCCCAAAAGTGTCCAATATTGGTTACTTTGCTTTTTTTCTCAGCCAATTTGGATAGCAACATATAAGTTGTTGTGCATCTCATGTTGTGCCCCAGATAAGTACAGTTCTTTGTATTTCCCATGATTTTGTTTACATCCCATCACTTTAAATACATTTAACCAAGTTTCTTCATATTCTCTATCTATGGGAAGTAAACTTCTGATATTGCTAAGGAAAAATGGCCCCTCAACAACACTGATACAATTAGAAACTTTAATCTTTCAATCATGCAGCATTTTAGAAGACTTTTTTTTTAACTTTTTTTGTTGTATAACATAACATATATACAAAGCAAAGAAAGAAAAAGGCAATAATTTTCAAGGCACTCTTCAACAAGTAGTTATAAGACAGATCCCAGAGTTTTTCACGGGCTACCATACATCATCTCAGATTTTTCCTTCTAATTGCTCTAGAACATTAGAGGCTTAAAGGAATATATATATATATTTATCATCCAATTGACATTTTTTTCTTTTTTCTGAAACATAACATGTATGCAAAAAAGCAATGCATTTCAAAGCACAGCACAATTAGTTGTAGAACAGATTTCAAAGTTTGGTATGAGTTATAATTCTACAATTTTAGGTTTTTATTTCTAGCTGCTCTAAGATACTGGAGACTAAAAGAAATATCAGTATAATGATTCAGCACTTATACTCACCTGTTACACCCTACCTTCTCTGAATAACTCCACCATCAGCTTTGATCTTTCTCCCACTCCTTAGGGGTATTTGAGCTATGCCCATTCTAACTTTTTCATCTTGGAGGGGTTGTAGAAGATGATTTTTAACAACAAAAGAAGTAAACAAGTTTGTTAAGGGATCTAGCTCTCATCTTGACTATGTAAATACAATTGTACTTTGTCTTAAATCAGTTTTGCTGCCAACTCAGCCTGAGCAGAACTCATGTGATAAAAAAAAAAGTTCTTATATTGCTTAAGAATTTCTATTAGAGTAAAAGATAGTGATCTTTTATCTTAATTACCATGACCATCTTATTTCTTTAAAAATCACTATTCCTGTTTTTAACACTAAATCTTTACTATACAATGTTTTTTTTTTTGGGGGGGGCGGCTAGGGTGCATGGTCCAGGAGTCAAATCACACTCTTTCTTAAATCAGCATTTTTCTCTCAATAAGAAATTTAGACATATACAAATTATACAGTAACACTGTATATCTGCTTTTATAAGACTTTATATACTTTGTCAAGATTCTCTGCACCTAATTTTGTTTTAAAGGAGACAGGCTATTCCCAGCTGGAACTTCTCTATTCAGTGAGCTTGGGAAAAACTTGATTGACAAGTACACATGAAAAGGCTTCTTTCTGATAATTTTACCATCCAGTTCATAAACTTTAATAATCTGAAGCATCTGTCTGCTAGTTGAGTGCACTTTCTACTACAGTTCTTGTCTGTTTTTTCTGGTTGATCAGCTAAGACATTATTAAAAATTCAATGGGTACAGAAGTAATATGGTGCCAAGTTTTTTCCTCTTGAATCTTGAAAACTATTGGGTCTAGTCTTGATTTTCATTTTCTGTTTGTGGCTTATGCTCAAATTTATTTTACAAGTTATTATCTAAAATTTAAGATCATGTAGATCTAGTCTTGTGTCTTTGAAGCAAAAACTTCTCTTCTAGGCATCATTTAACTTTAGCAGATATAGGTGTGCTCAGAGTACATTCTGCCTCAATATTTTATGTCCCTTAACATCTATATTTTTCAAGTAACCCACATATATATTATCTTATTTTGCTACTTATAGCATCCTTATGCCCCCTAATTTGTAAATTTGAGAGATAAAGCTTATAAGTTTCAAGTGATACTTAAATATAATCAGACCTCAAACCACAGTTCCAAATCTTTGTTCTTTCTGTTGTTTTATGACTCCTTGTCTATACCAATAAAAAGGATAAAAAAAATTGCTTTTACTGAGTGTTTAGTCACAGGAAAAGTATGCATTTTTTCTTTTGTTGTTCATTTCTACTATAGATACATGATCTTGAATTTCAAAAACTTAAAGATGGTATCTGTAGTTCTAAGTTGCTTCGATAAGGAAACATCCCTTTTGGTTATTGTAGGATGTAAAACTGAGTTGGTGATCTGCTAAATCCATTGGAAATGTTGGGGTTTCTTCAATACTTCAATAGATTTCTCTAAGGTGAGACCTTAGAGAAACTCCAAACTAGGTAATAAGAATCGACATAAGTTTGTCCTCTCAGGTAGGCAGAAGGTACAGTGTAATTAGTCAGGATTTATGCAGATCCAGGTATAATTGACTTAGATACAATTAAACTCAGGTAAAGTTCAATTTTTATAAGGAACTGGTATAAGTGGTACTTCAAATGAAGAAGGCCAGTTAGATTCAAAAGAGATCGAAGAGGAGCATTTACTAAATTACGCAGCAAGTCCAGCACCACGGACAGCACTCACACAGCCATGATGCTTTGGCCTTCTGAAAAAAAAAGGGGAATGCATAACTTGAAATTTATTCTTTTTAATAATGTTTTAAATAAATTCTGAGTAGGAGTTTTTGAATATAAAATATTATTATTATTGTTTTTCTTTTTTGTACTTTCCATGGCTCCTTTAAAATCAGAACTTATTACATTCATTTGTTGCCATGTGTAAGACCACAACACCTTCTGGCTCTGCTCTAAACATGAGAACACGTGTCATGGGGAAGATGGGGAAAAGAGCAGGTCCAACTTAATTCTTCTGTTTTTCTGTGTTCAACTTCTGAACTTCTTCCTGATGGCTTTTTTTTTTTTTAAGATGAAGCAAGGTCTCATTGTGATCAGTGAGAGGGTGTAATCAATATCTCCTCACTGACATTGAAATTCTCAGTTTTCTTGAAGTTGTTCTTTCATTTTAGTTTAGTTTTTCCTGTTGGCAGCAATTATATTGTTTTTTTCTTGTTTCTTATTCTTTGTACAATGATGATCACAAGTAAATATTTTGATCACTGGATTTCTCTTAAGCTATTTGATTGTTCCCTTGTCAGTCTCCCCTATACTGAAGAGCCTAAGATTTTCTTTACTGACACAGTAGTGCACCTCCTCTCTGCACCCTCTTTGTAATCCATACGCTTCAGTGTTACTCACTGCATAGTTTTCTGTAATTTATCCCACCATCATTTTTCCTTCTTTACCAAAACTAAGTAGAAATAAGAGAACTTTAAATCTTAAATCTCCTTTTCTCAATCAGAGAAACACAAATAACTTACTTCTTTCACTGCAAGCTAACAAAACCAAACAATTTATTTTCCTCCTGTCTCCTGTACCTCTCCCAGGTCAACAGCTGCTGTAAACCACTGGCTTGCAGCTTTTAGGCAGGATGTAGAAAAGTTACCTCCCAAGAGCACTCCTGTGTAACAGCAGACTTTGGAAATCATGGAATCATTTGTTGACCATATCCATAGTGCCCACAATTCCAAGTTGGAAAAGAAAAAATTAGTTTTGCTTATGAGTGTATGTGTTGTTTGTATTTATGGAAGGAAAATTGTGCTTCTGTATGATTAAAATTTGCCATATATTTGGCGTTATCATAGTCAAGATAAACCTGTTGGATACTACTTTGATGAAAGACTATTTGGAGGTGATGGCTTCTTGTTTTTTCCCTGAAACATTTTTCAGATTCAAACTAGTAATTACAAATAGAGAATGTATTCTATTCACCTATTGATATTTCTGAGTTCTGTTCTGTTTTGTTTTGTTTTTTTTCATGGAATGGGAATTATATCTGATAACCCTTGATTTGTTTCATATATATCAGGACAATAACTTAGTTCTTCCTGTCATATTCAGACCTATGACTTGCAATGGAATATATTCTTATAATTTATGATTTTAAAAGTTTTAATGGATATTTCATGTACACTGATGTACTATGAAATTTAAATTGTTTAGTAATCACTGTAACAGAAAAAATATATATATATTTGTTTTCATGAGCAAGAAATAATCATTAGGCATGCTTTAGATATTTGGATTCTGGAATATTCAAAGAAGAAGGAACTAATAATTTTTGAGTACCTAATGAATGTCCATGACTGTAGAGGTTAACATATATAGCAGTTAATTAAATCCTTGAAAATTATATATTATCATTTAATTATTATTCCTAATTGCTGTCATCTTTTATAGAAAGTGTTCAAACAGCCTTTAATAGCTTCTACTCAGAGAGGTTAAGGACTGTGCCTAAGGTCACTCATGTGGTAAATGAAGGTGCCACAATAAAAACCAAGTCCTCTGTGATGCTAAAATCTTAGGATTTTCTACTCCACTATGCTACCTTTTGACTGTGAAAGAGAATATAACCTGAAATTAATAATAAGAAAGCCATAATTAATTATGTTATGGAAAATAAATCTAGAAATACATTTTCAGAATATGATATATTCAGTAACTTCAATTATTCCAATGTGGTTTCCATAAATTCTTCTGAAACATGAAAATACTTTCTTACTAAAATTTAGGTCTGAAAAAAAATGAAAAGAAGGAAGTAATAAGAGCAGGATGGTGAAGGGAAAATATCTGACTTCTCTTTCCTACTAAATTATTAGTGCATTCAAGGTTGAACATATATTGTGGGATAATCAAAAGTGGCTAAGATGGTGTACTACTCAGAGCTTCTCAAATCATTTTAAATAATTGTTAAGAGTTACATTTCCATCACCAACATACATTTGTATAATTCTTTTTTTCCATCTACTAAATTTATTTTAACATTTGTTCCCCCTATTATTTATTTTTATGTCATATGTTTTACTCATCTGTTGATAAGGTAGATAAAAGGAGCATCAGACACAAGATTTTCACAATCACACAGTCACATTGTGAATGCTATATCATTATACAATCATCATCAAGAAGCATGGCTACTGGAACACAGCTCTACATTTTCAGGCTGTTCCCTCCAGCCTCTCCATTACATCTTAAATAACAAGGTGATATCTATTTAATGCATAAGAATAACCTCCAGGATAACCTCTCAACTCTGGAATCTCTTAGCCATTGACACTTTATTTTGTCTCATTTCACTCTTCCTCCTTTTGGTCAAGAAGGTTTCCTCAATCCCTTGATGCTGAGTCCCAGCTCATTCTAGGATTTCTGTCCCACATTGCCAGGAAGGTCCACACCCCTGGGAGTCATGTCCCACGTAGACAGGGAGAGGGCGGTGAATTTGCTTGTTATGTTGGCTAGACAGAGAGGCCACATCTGAGCAACAAAAAGGTTCTCTTGGGGGTGATTCTTAGGCCTAATTTTAAGTAGGCTTGACCTATCCTTTGTGGGGTTAAGTTTCATATGAACAAACCCCAAGATTGGGGACTCAGCCTATTGCTTTGGTTGTCCCTAATGCTTGTGAGAATATCAAGAATTCTCCACTTGGGGAAGTTGAATTTCCCCCTTTCTCACCATTCCCCCAAGGGGACTTTGCAAATACTTTTTTACTCACTGTTCAAATCACTGTGGGATTTACTGGGGCATTACTCTGGATAAACCTACAAAATTTTAGTACCTACTCAAGGTTCCATGTACTTACAGTGTTCAATTAAGCTGTCCACATAAGTTATATTAGGAAATGCACTAATCAAAATATAATTTTTTTACAAAATAAACATTTTTTGCTTTAGTCTCACACATAAGTTAAAATTTTTAAATATTAATTACCATCTATTTTCAGCACCCTGCAATAATGGCATTCCTTTGTTCTTCCTCATGCAAAAACATTTTTAAACTTGTACATTTCTTTGCTTAATACTTTCACAAAATAATACTTAAGTTAATGGATATATTTAAGCAATGAAAGAAGGTTTTAAAAAATGCAGCTCCCCTCTCCTTCTATCAGATGTTCCCAAACTCCTGTGAGAAACTGTTAGCAAATATCTGGACATCTTCTCCAAGACCAGTTTGCAGTTTATTCTGAATATATTATTTTTTAAAAAAAGCATTTTCCTTTCTAGTTTAAGATGCAGAAATTAGTGATACTGAGAATTATCCATTTTAGTTCAAATGAGCTGAATAAACTAAACTTTTATTGTCTATCGTCTTCATAGTTCTACTAAACTTTACTACACATATAAAAATTCTGTGTATTATTTTAAGTAATTGAATTAACTCTCATTTTGCTAAATCTCTCTGCAACTCTCATTCTAATGCCTGGTATAATTTTACATAATTTGTGACTGAGAAATGGCAACCTGTGTCTGATTTTCTCATTTTTTCCTTTTTTTGTTTTGGTTGTTGGTGTTGGTCACTTTGACATATAAAATGTGACATTCCCTCCTGAGGACCCTGGTTCCTGTGACTTATGGCGCAATGTTTCTCTTGATTCCCATCGACAATACACCGAAATGGAAGTGAGGTGGTGAATAAAGCCCACAAGGCTCTTGTTCATAGATTTGCTCAGTGAGGCATTTATCAGTGCAAGGAATTGTTTTCTGAAAATAAGTCTTTCCAGGTAGTTCATTATCTGTCTCAAAATAGATTTTCCTATGTAGCTTATTGCATGTTATTCAGAATTTTCATATCTCTTTCCACAAAAAGTATTTTTAAATTATGCTTCAGCGTGAGTACAACCAAAAAGAAATAACTGAACTGAAACTTGGATCCTCCACGAACTGTAGAAGATAATAATGCTCTCAAAATGTGTTACCTGGCAAGACAGCATAAGTCAAAGCTTCCCAATGAGATTAAGCTCAATTGCATACCAATGGCAATCTTGTGCCAGACACTGGCTTCAGACATTTAGAAATTGAGTTGTGTTAATGTCACTATATAACCTTACTGCAAACATGACAGCATCAATACCTTTAGGAATCACTCCAGGCAAAAGTCAGAGTTGGCATTACTTCTGCTAGAGTTACCTTTATTTCTTTGATCAAACACTTGATTGTTCCCATTATAAGCCTTAACAGCACTCGCCCCTCCTCATCATTCTCATTGGGCCCTTGATCAGAATCTCAAATTGTTCTCTTTTAGGCTGTCATAAAATAAGAACTGTTTTGCATATTTCCATACTGGCAAAGGAAGAAAGGTGATTCTTAAACTTCTACTTGTGAGTGCCTATTGAGAATGAAATGGGTCGTATTAAAAAATTCTTCTAAGCTGTCAAGACTAATGGGAATGTCAGTTAAAATCAGTACTAAAATATTAATCTTAGCTCTTTAATGAGACACAGATGACCCCTTAAATAAATAAAGATTTCTTGAGATATCTAGGAATTAGTTTATGAAATGTTTATATTGCCTACATTTTTTTTTTCTTAGTGGGGAGCTGCATGGGCCGGGAAACTGCCTACATTTTTATTATAATAAAATACTACCTAAAATCCTATAAGTATGTTTATATTTGTTAATAGAATGAGAAATTGATTCATTTATTTCTTTTTAAATAAAAATGTTCCTCAAGTTGACTATATTAGACATAATATATATTTTTATTGTTACCTATTGTTGTTATTTTTAACATCATAAGCCCTTTTATTAATTTTGAAATAAACAAAATAGAGAATTTAAATAAACTTGAAAAAAGTGTGCACAATGAAATGTTAGAATTATCAAATGTAATTTTTAGATATTATTTATTTTATTATTGGATATTTATTTTCAACATGAATGTTCAAATAATGGTATAATAATTTGATAAATAAAATAATAATACTTTGAAAGTATATTTTAAATATAAAGAGCTTAATTTAACTTTGAAACATACCTCTCAGTGAATTTTCTTTCAAAATATACAGTGTTACAAAATTTCTTAGATTTTTTTTTAAAGTCTTGAAATATTTCCACTGTGAAAATGCAAAATATTTTTAAATAAAATAAAGAATGAACTGGAGATTTAAAATATAGTCCCATTCATTTTTGTTTAGTTATTAATTCATGTTTTTTGCAAGCTATATTTAAAAAGGACACATTCAAAAAGGTTAAGAAGGGTATTGTGACATTGCTGATATTAATTGATCTTTTATTTTTATTTGCATTATGCTTTGCAGGTTATGAACCTGTTTTTCACCTGTGTTTATTTTTACAGTTTAAAGGATAATCAGATGATAATGAAACCTTATGTAATCATGAGTATCATAGATTCCATGTGAGAAAAACAGACCCAGAAAATGTTTTGAAATTCAGTTGAGTTAAAGCTTGTTTGCAACAATATAAGATGCTAATATCTATGTAGATTTTTTTTAGTTTTTCTCCTTCAAAAATGTATTTGAATACCTGGAAAGATGTTTTTAAGTTTGAGATAAAAGTCTTTTTGGACATGTTGTAATTATATTTTACATTTCTATGCTTATAATCTCTAATATGGATTTTCTACAAGTAAATTGTGTTAAATGTCCTCCAGGCAGAAAACATCATTTCCAACTGATACAAGTTCCCTCTCGCCAACTTTACAAACTGAATAATTAGAATTTTGGTTTTTGCCTTCAACAAAAATAGCACATGAGCACCAAATAATAATTTGCATGGCAAATAAAAAATGTAAAATGAAATTTAATAATATCATATCCTCAATTCTATTCCACATACTATTTCGACTGTTTTAATAACTCTATGTCTTGTTTCATCTATTTTCAACATACACGATGTAGGATAAACAGTTAACTCATACACACTAATAACTTCCCTTCCTCTTCTTTCTTCTGGTTATTTTTGGTCTATTGTGGTTCTTATGTGGTTACTTCATACCTTGAATAACATATTTGAAGCAGTTCATTCTTAAGCTGTGGACTTTTGACAGTGTCTTGTGTCACCCTGCTGTGTAGGATAAGGAATCCCTTCCGCCAGCCCCTTATTTGTATAGGACTGCTCAGCCCAAACCTCTTAGGGGCTCCTCATTCTGCTCAGAGGATTTCCAAGGCCCTAACCTACAAGACCCTACATACAATATCTAACCTTAGTTTTTCTTTCAGAACTCAGCTCCTACCTCTCTTCATCCCTTTTCTCTCTTTGGCCTCAGGCTTGCTGAAACTTAAGCATGACAAACCAATTCCTGCTGCTCAGTCCATTGGATGTGCTGTCTGATGCGCTTCTCCCATTGAATGATGCATTCCTTCCACTGAATGTTGCTTCCCTAGGATTCTGCTAAACTGAATGATTCTTCTATGACAATTCTTGATAAAATACTTAACAATCCTTTATAAAATAACTACATACCCTCATTCCTCTTTGCAACTCTACTCTACTTAACGTTTCACCAGTATCTGACTTTATGCTACATACATATTGTCCATTTGACTGTTTTTCTCCCCCTAATGTAAGCTTTGAGAGTTCATACATTTTGTCTGTTTTTGGTGCTGACTCCACGTTTATAGAAGCAGTATCTTGCACAGAGCAGACCCTTAGTCATGGGTTGAATGAATTAATTTGCATGGTTTATAAAATGTGCATGCTTTTCTGTATAATTAAGCTTCCAGATTTTGTCCATAGGTTGACTCAAAAAATTTGAAAACCAACAAACAGTATTTGCACTCAGTATAATGAATATATAGATATCATACATTCCAGTACTCTGTGCAATTGAGTATATGGAGAAGGACATAGTGTTATCAGTACAAAGTGATGAGTTCTCTGCCCAATGCACTCAAATAACCAATTCCTGATACACAGATTTTAAAGAGAGAAAGAATTTATTGGTTGGTGTGAAGCAAGAGACCAGATGGCCTAATGGCCTACAGATCTGACTCCTGGATTCTAAGGAGTTCAAGGATTTTATGGATTCAGACAAGGGGAGATAGAGTTGTTACCATCTCAATGAGGAGTATAAGCAGAAGCAATTTATAAATGTAAAGGAGCAGAGCTAAGCTAGAACCAAGTTAACCAGTACAAGAACAAGTCAATGGTCAGTTCTGAGCTGATTCAAGTTCCTTCATTAACACTAGGGGATTGCCTTTGTGATTATAAGATTCTAAAGTTAAAAAAAAAATGGATGAAGGAGAAAATGGATGAAGGAGGTACAAGTTAGGGTCAGTCACCAGGTTTTTAAAATCACAAGGTCACAAGATGAAAGCTGTATAGTTATACAGTCATTATCAAAGATCAAGGCTCCTGGATTACAGTTCAGTAATTTCAGGTATTTCCTTCTGGCTATTCTAATTCACTATAAGGTAAAAAGAAATATCTATATATTGATTCAGTAGTCAGAATCATTTATTAAATCCTAACTTCTCAGTTACAATAGTGCTCTGGAGCCAAACCCAGGCTGCTGAAAATAGAATGTTCCAAATATTATAGTCAAATGGTGTTCCTTTTCTTATAATCCATCAATTGCTTAAAACAATACCATGCTTTACTCTTTATATTTGTATTATGGTTTTCTTACAAGTTTTTCATTTCCCATGGAATTTCCAACAGTATTTCATTTTTCTTGACAGATGAAATGCATATAGTCTTCAACTATATCACTAAAATAATCTGGTTCCTAATAATATTATTTGTCAAATGTCTGAAATTGGAGGACCTTCTTTAAGTCATGCTCCCAAGTGGCCAGTGTGAGATTTCTTTCCATTGAATTCGTAGTTCCTTTCCTTCTTAGATCCCTTAATTTCCTCTTTGTTGGATCCATTTTGTTTTCTTGTGTTTGTGAGGTTTTTTTTTAGCCAGAGTGCTCCTGTGGTACACTTTGAGTCCAAATATACCTAATGATGTCTTTATTTTGCCCTGGAATATGGTGGTTGGGGGTTTGCTTAATGTGAGTTATGGTTTGAAGTCCTTTTCCTTCAGGCATATTATTCATTGTCATTAAGCATCTTTCTCGCAAATGAAAAGTCTTACATACCAGATTCTCATCCCTTTGGGGAACTATCATGGACTCTTTTTGTTTCTTTGTTTTTGTCTTTGAAATTTCATGAACATGTGTCTAAGTGTAGCTTTGTTGTTGTTGATGTTGGGTTGGTTGTTTCATTGTTTTTTTAAACATCCCATAATTACTTGAGTTTATTTGTTTTTTCCAGATAAGAGAATTTAGTTTATTTTGGTAAATGTTTTCCTTTTATTTCTATTTATTTGCTCTTCTGCATCTTGCCTTTTCTCCTTTATTAGTTCAGGTAACTGCACATTCCTGGATTTTAAAGTGGGAGATGATCACTATCTCTCTTAACAATTTTTTTTCTCTCTTAACATTTTTGCTTCTCACTTTTAAAAATCATTTTGCTCTAACTTCTGGGAGAAGCCCACTCCTCTAATCTGTTAATTCATACAGAGTTCTTCCATATTTACACATTTATCTTTCTCAATCTTTCTCCTTCTGCTTCTCCTTCATCTCCTGCTCTACTTTCTCTTCTCTCTTCCTCTTCTTCCTCCTTTTCTGAATGCATTTTTGAAAAAAAGTACTCCCTTGTTGGAAATTTTCAGTGTTATGTGCATCCTGACTGATAATGGTGCCATACCTTCACTTGGGGAATAATCCTATGCTTCAGGAACAAGGAATACTGAAAAGTTAAACACCCCAGCACAACTTTCAATTGGGGCTGACTAAAATATCCAGCAGTCCATGAGAATTGACTGTTCAGCCTGGAGCTAGAAAAAGCAAGAAAAAGAGTCAAGCAGAGCTCAGAAAAGATTGGCACAGGGGATTGAGTCCAGAAGGACACCATGCCATATCTAACTCTGTACAGTCAAGATTGAGAATTTTAAGGTGGACACATTTACCCATAGAAAATAAATTCAATGCAAAAAGAGGCGTAAAAAAATACACAAATAGAGAATTAGAACATTAAAAGTAGCTTGTGAGGACAGATCATGCTGTAGACTCTTTGTAAGATTATGCAAATATGTCCCTTTGACTTGCAATGTATATAGAGGAGAAGGGAAGGGAAGGGAGATGTGCATGTTCATATGTGTAGTTATGGAAAAATAGGAAAGCTTTTAAATCCTTGTGATAGCGGTAGACAGAGATGTCATGGAATTAAAAGCCATCTGATGAAATCTGTAATGTTAAATTATTTCCACTTTTTCTTTCATCTTAAAATACTATAAAATTATATGAAGAGTATATCTTGTTGATTTCTTAATATTTTCATTAGCTTCAGGTATTTTTCTTCAGAAATGTCATATTGGATATCACCTGCATAAGATCCTATGTTCTCTGTAGGAATTGTGGTAAATAAAATTATTTAAACATGTACAGGGAATGCCTTATTTCTGTTGCTGTGTATGTATACAGTGCCCCTTCAATTGAAAAGTTCTTTATTCATTGTTTTTAGAGAGTTGAAAATAAGTGTTTCATGCCTAGTACAGTCCTGATTTTGTCTTAAAGAAATCTTTCCCAATGACATCCTTTATTTTTTCTTATCTACCTTGCTCTGCCATTATTCAACCCTATGCACTTGTGAGAGAGTAAAGTTAGTTCGAAAAGAAGGCATTGGCATAAACCTTATTTAACCAGTTGGCAGCACCAGTCCTCTTGAAACAGGAAAGGAAAGACAAAAAGAAATCCTGTGTTCATGTACACAAAAAGTGTGCATGCTCATAGCACTGCAGTTACCTGGGAATGGGAGGGCTGGCACACAGTTATAAAAGCAAAGCCATTCAATACATGCTTCTTTCTCTGTAGAAGGGAGCCACTTCAGTTTCTGTGTTTTATACTGAAGATTGAGCCGAATACATGCACCAGTATGTTATTTTATGATAGCTTACTATTACCGTATCTCCCACATTTATGGAGAATGCCAGTCTTTCTTAGAGACGGCAAATTGTTTCCAGTCAAGGCAGGAGGATTTCAATGCAGAGTAAGGGAAAACAAAAATGTAAGGGTGTTTTACAAGAACAGCCGCAGCTCTGGCATAAACCCCACTCTGTCCCTCAACCCAGCTCTTTCTTCTGCTTTATAGAAGCACTAGCCCTATCAATCTGGCATCAAGACATACAGAAATCTCCTGGGCTGCCTAAAATGGGGTCTGTGTGATTCTTGCTGCTCCTGTCTGGCTTTCCTAAATGAGGAAAAGATTGACTGGGAGTTTTCCTTTTTTGAAGTATAGAATTAGTTCATTCCTTGGTAGTGATGTATTCTTTGGGAAGAATCTGAGCTCACTTGCTTAACCTTACATTGCCCTTGTGCTCTCATTACTTTTGCATGTGTATTACCAGTTTATCACTATCTTATGAAATCCAGAGTTCAATGAATAATTCAAAAATCTTGGCATAAGTACTTGATGCTTATACCAAAGTTTCATGAAACTGAGAGTATCATCAAGAGACTCCAGTACAACTAATCAATTCATTTGCTTGGAAAGGAGGAGGAAAGGGAAGGATGAGGAGGGACAAAACATTCATTAACCACTTTCACCTAGACTTGGGCAGTAACAACATGCAAAATGCTTATTTTTTTAATTGCATCTTTATGTTAAAAGTTTATGCAGAGGTCAAATATAAAACAATTTTCATGTCTTCTGATTAGAGAAGCAAATGCAAATGTTATAAATTACATCTGAAATGGGATATTTTAAGAAGTTCACAAATAATAAGCAATGATTAAGGACCTTGAGAATTTGACTTAAAAGGAGCGCTTATAAAATATGTGTGTCTGGGAACATTCCTGTATAAAACCAAACATTTTAACAAATAAACAGAAAATAAAATAGGAAAGTTGGTTATTATAGTTGATAAATAAAATCTAGCAGGACCAATAGGGAAGGAGACACCCATGTTAAGCCTCAACAAAACCAAAAGCCTAAGCTAATTCCTATTTTCTGTGAATGTATGACTTGCCCTGAAAACCAAATTTAAATACAGCCCATCAGTTGCCCACAGCTAACTTACTCATTCCTAAGCAAGCACCAGCTCCTCATTTTATAAGACTCTGGTCCTTAGAAAATGTCAATGCTACTCACTTCTACATAAACCCTATATAAGCTACTCCTTTCCACCCCACTCAGGAGATCTTCCTTCTACTTTCTGAATGAGATGCTGTCTCATTCACGAATCACTCAATAAAGTTGTGATCCTAAAATGCATGAAAAAGTTGTGATCCTAAAATGCATGAAAAGCTTTTCTTTTATCATGGTGTACCACTCTACAGCTTAATGGTTGGAAAATACTCTGGAAGCATAAATGATTTAAATCAAAAGACTTTGTTTTGTTTTGTCCCATCTTAATGGCACATGGGGATTCTGTAAAGATAGCTAAAGTTATGAAAAGGAAAATAATGAGAAATGCTAGAGCACCCATCAAACTACCTGTTTGATGACCTGAAGTTTGGGTGAGGGGCAATATTTTGAAGTCTTATTCCTAAGTCTGTGAATTTATGGAACAGATGAAAAGAAAAACTCCATTTTTAACAGCCAATTGCTTAATGTCAGACAGATGTTGTTATAGCCATGATTATAGGACTGTTCTTAATTCAGAACAAAAGTATTTGGTTCTTATCTTGGCATGAGAACTGGCTTTATAATGATAATAGAGCACAATTTAACATTACACTAAACTCTCCATCAATGTTCAACCAAACAGAATGCTTAATTAGCCAATAATCTGGGAAATTTCTGCTGTTAGTATACTTTTAAGAAGAGAGGATATCCCTTGCTTTCTTTGAGCCTGAGCCCAACCTTGTCTATATTCATTGTTTTTTATATTACAATTTCTCCCTTGTGCCCTACTGATTAAGGTAAAGTTAGTTCACTCCCTACCTTCCCCCATCCCCCCACTAAGGAGCACACATATGGAAGCATCTAGATTCTTTCAGGATGCTGGTATTTCTTTATGTGTGCATTCAAATCAACTATGGAAAACAAACTAAAAAATACAGAATTTGTTCTATAGGATTTCTTATTAAGATATAATCCAAAATAAAAACTAGTTGGAGAAGGTAATGAACAAAATAGGATGTTGGTTACGGCAAGAAGATTTTTAATATTCTCTCAGTAGACTTCCTTTTCTACTTTTATTGAAAAAAATAAACTATTTTGATGTATTACATTTAACCATATCAATTATTATAACTGAATTGCTTTAAAATAATTATCAAATGTGACTGTGTGGTTGTGAAAACTTTGTGTCTGATGCTCCTTTTATCTATTTTATCAACAGATGAGTAAAACATATGGAATAAAATAAATAATAGGGCAAACAAATGTTAAAATAAATTTAGATTGAAATGCTAGTGATCAATGAAAGGGAGGGGAAAGGGGTATGGTACGTATGAATTTTTTTCTGTGATCTTTTTATTTCTTTTTCTGAATTGATGCAAATGTTCTAAGAAATGATCATGATGATGAATATGCAACTATGTGATAATATTGTGAATTATTG